>JAHWFP010120882.1:2908-17470 GCA_023313725.1 Lithobius niger | reverse complement strand
TTTTTTTTTAATGTCGAGTGTTGGCAGGTTGTTACGAGGGAGTCGAGCTGTACGTGATTGTTTGTGTGTTTTTCTTTTCGATTTTTTTCGCCGAGTTCTTGTCAAAATAACTGCATGCTTGCGGAATTTGGTTCGAGTGTTAACAACTTTAAAAGAGCGTTACAGCCAACCACGAACAGGACTTTTAAGCCAGAGGAGAGAAAAAAAAATGGTGAAGAGTTGCCAAAAAAAATAATTTCAGGAATAATAAGTGGAACGTCTTATTTACGGAATTTACGGGCTAAACTAACTTATTTTTCAACTGTGTAGCGTTGTGGCTCTGAATTTTGTAGACTCTAGGACGGAAATGGTGGGAATCAGTCCTGGAAGTTGTTTTTAAGGAGGAAGAGTGACTGTTAACGTTAACAAAGATAAAAGTTGTGGAAGCGTCATTTGAATGTAAACAAACGACTGAACACAACGACTCATACCAATGGCGGATCTACGGGGAAAGGGAGGGGGCAACAACCCCTCCCCCCCCCCCCATACAGGTCCTGTAATAGTAATAATAATGCTCCACGAATTACCCTTGTACGGGTAAGGCCTTAAAATGAAATCACTTAAATAAAGAATAAATCAAAAGGTAAAGGGTGAACAGTCTGCATTAAAGAATGGCCTTGTGAGAACACAAGTTACATTATCTAAGAAAAAAAAGAAAGAAAAGACAATTGCCCCGAGTGAGACTCGAACCCATGGATATCCCGACTAACTTGAGAAGGAAAAAAAGATAACTGCCCCGACTGGGACTCGAACCCAGGACTTCCCGACTAATGTGAGAAAGAAAGAAAAGACAACTGTCCCCACTGGGACTGGAACCCAGGACTTCCCGACTAATGTGAGAAAGAAAGAAAAGACAACTGCCCCGACTGGGACTCGAACCAGGACTTCCCGACTAATCTGAGAAGGAAAGAAAGACAACTGGCCCGACTGGGACTGGAACCCAGGACTTCCCGACTAATGTGAGAAAGAAAGAAAAGACAACTGCCCCGACTGGGACTCGAACCCAGGACTTGCCGACTAATCTGAAAAAGAAAGAAAAGACAACTGCCCTGACTGGGACTCGAACCCCCGACTTCCCGACTAATGTGAGAAAGAAAGAAAAAACAACTACCCCGACTGGGACTGGAACCCAGGACTTCCCGAATAATCTGAGAAAGAAAGAAAAGACAACTGGCCTGAGTGAGACTCGAACCTATGGATATCCCGAATAATCTGAGAAAGAAAGAAAACACAACTGCCCCAACTTGGACTCGAACCCAGGACCTCCCGACTAATCTGAGAACGAAAGGAAAGACTCCTTCCCGCCGACCTCACGTAATGTAAAGACAATGAAAACTTATATGAACTCACAAATTTGTCCTTTCCCATCCAAATCTTACAAATCATCCAAATCATCCAAATCTCACACTGTAGCTTCAGGACTAAAATTGATGGATGGTTTAAATCCCCTCCCCCCTCTTCACCCCACAACTTAAAAAGACATTGCCAGAAAATTGCACCTCAGTCGGTGGGGCAAACTATAAAAAGCAATTTTAAAAAAGGAGGGAAAATGGGTCCTCAAACGTTTTCCGCCGCTCCCTCCATCCCACCATAAATTCCTAGATCTTTCCCTGACTCGTACAGTTAGTTTATGAGTTCAATTTCCCCATGAGTGGACTTCAACTATAATTGGAAGATGTGACCTGCGTGCCTTTGATTTCCCTAAATATCACGAACGGCCATTTTATTAAAATTCATGAGTGCACGAGAAAAAATAAGGGTCTCCAAAACCAGTCATGCCTGCTACATAATGAAAAAAAAATAGGCATTTCAACAAATTTGTGCTCACTGTAGGGTGGTTTTCGTTTGCCAAAGGTTCCTACCCTAATGGTTTCTAACCCTTTCGTGCAGTTGCACGGTTCCAATCGGCACCTTCGGCCAACGAGGAAATGGGAAATTTCTCCTTCACCCAACAACGAGGATTTCGGTTAGTTTCCTGAAAATAAAGACATGCATTTACACCGTGCGGCCATTTCCTATTTCTCTTTACATATAGTGGTTGGTTTCCCGTCATGATATGATGCTGTTATACAAATTTATGCAACGCTGGAAACACATAAACGATAGTTTATGTAGAGATCATGAACAAAAAACTAAAGTTGTTTAACCTCGACTTCAAAAAAACTTGTGTTTTTTTTGTGTTTTTTTTTTTACCTCATACATGCATTTTCTTAATTTGAAAAAGGGGGATGATGAATTAGTTGAATGTATTAATTTAGTTTCAAGCGTTAGTTTGGTTGGCATTTTGGTATCTTATAATTGTTAAAACAAATGATGCCAGGGCGGCGACTGTTTACTTGTTGTCACACTTGTTCTCCTGCTAATTCTGTTACTTTTTCTCCCACTTTTAAACATTACATAACAATGCTGTAAGCTCCAAAGCTGTGAAAGACTTATAAGGTTATTTACTACCCGCTTTCCGAGTACTGAGATTAACAACGTCGAGGCTGAGCCATTGTTGCGCTCAGTACGAAGAAAGCTGGACTGGATTGATACTTGGGTGGGTGACCGCCTGGGAATCTGGCTGTTGTAGACATAGGGCATTAGGGCTTCGGGCAGATGACCAGGAGTGGTTAACGCTCGTTAATCCCTTTGAAACCCTTTGAAGAAAGCTGGTAATGACCTATTAATCACCCAGTCGCGTAACAATTGAAAAGCGCATTGACTGCCATTGTTATTGCAACATCGTCCTTGTTCGCTGAAGGGGAAAATCGGCATTAGGATTAGTTTTTTTGTGAAAACATTGTTGCACGCACAGTCGCAATGCCAAGTTTCTGACCAATTCGTTCTTTGTTGTGTGCGTGCAGGCCCTTTGTCGATCTCAGTACTCCAGCGCCTGGGATGTAAATCCCAGTTCTCCGGGCCCGGGATGAAGCTATCAAGCTTGTTGCATTGTTACAAGCATTGTTGTACAGTACTGACATCGTCTACACTGGGTGATAAAATAAAAACCGAAAAAGTAGGGTTACAATTAATATTTTTACATTGTTGGGACCCAAACAATACTGCTTTGACCAGGATAACCAGGCGTGGTTAACGCTCGTTGAACCCTTTGAAACCCTTTCAATACTTCTTCGTTGTACCTCAAATACATCAGCAGGCGTAGCACTGGTGAGCCAACAGCTTCAAACAGGTAAGAATTAGAAAAAGAAACGAACTTGCTTGATGCTTAAGGTAAGGTTTAACTGATCCAAAGTCAAAACAGCAAAGGAACACAAATCAACTTTCCTGTATAAATTCAATGGTCGACTCTCGGTTGCAAAAATAATCGAATTTACTTCTTCACTCCAGCATTAATTACAAATATGAATTTTTACAACCAGACATCGAACAACGAATTTGTCCTACAAGCCAGCAGAGAGCGTGTCCGCCGCTTGTAAGCAACCTTTTGCGAGTGTCTCTGGCGGTAAAACGTTCTTTCCATTTATAGCAAGCTTCTCGCCAAAAGCCAAGTTACAAGTTGCAAAGAATGGAACGTCAGTCCACGTGGAAATATTGTTGCTTCATACGTTGTTCGAAGGCTGGCAAATGTTTCCAAAAGTTTTTACTTTTCGAACGGGGTAATGACCCATAATTGTTGATAATTAGTTAATAACTGTCATTATGTGTTCGAATGGAACAATACGGCCAAATCTTACACATCCAACCCTAGATTGAGACTTGTTGCTAAATAAATCTCGGTAAGCCGCTGGTTCCCTAGTGATGTCAATCACCAGGATGGCACAAAGAAGACTTTAGATTACACACAGTTTCAGGTACTGAAGTGTTGCTGTACTGTTTAGTCCATGTGAAACCTTACTGCTGTAGTCAAATGTTTTTACCATTTTTTTTCTTTTGCACACGATTGGTCAGGTAATGATTCTACTTGGCTAAACGATATTGCTGGAAAATGTTTACCACCATCATGACAATCGTTTATTGCCGCATCAGGGAGGAAACGGGAGTACCCAGAGGACACCCTCATGCAACGGGTGGGAAACAACCGGAGAAAAACCCGTACATATACACTTCCCATCCCTGGGTCTGTAAGAAGCCAGAGATGTACAGCCGGGACGAAGACGCCTATCGAACCTGACGCCCCAGTGCTCTCAGCTACCTGTGCACCCTTTTTATCACAAATAAAGAAGCAAAGAAAACCAACCAATTAACTGAACCAAAATCGGCTTCACCGCCTAGGAAAAAAAATCATTAGAGCTCTTATGCCATATACAAAAATAAAAAACATTAATTTCACTCGAACGAAACTAACTATACTTTGAACTCCAATTCCAGGAATGAAGGATTGGGACACACGCACTCCATGCATATGCTCCATGCAAACACTCCATTCCAATGCATATATACACGTCAATAATCAAACAATAATCAAACAATAATCAAACAATAATCGGTTGGATATTTCACAATTTACACACGTAGACACTCACTTGAAACCGAACAACAACAAAAAAACCACAAACACGACCACAGAATAAACGCCGTAAACAACAAACACGCATACATTTGACAAGCTAGAAATATACACAGAAACTCGACACACAAAATAAACTCACAGGAAATGAACGACGAACTTCTGTCTCATAGTCGGCAACAGTCATTAGCATTCTACAGTAGATGGAGGACCTTGTAGCAGTACAGCTTAGTGCCATTGTTAGTGTAGACTGTACAGTGCAGACTGTAGGAACCCTGATATCAGCTCTGGGTTCCAGCAATTTTGTAGAGAAAGAGGCATATATTATTCAGGAGCAAAACCAGAAGGGTTATCCGCCCCAAAACAACGCCATTACAATAAAAAATAAATAAAAAATAATCTAGAATAATGCAACAATAGACTATTCTGAAACACCATCTGTGCTGAACTATTTTGTAGGGTAAGATAATATGTTATTTCCTAACTCTATGGTATATCCACATAAAACCACGATAGATTTTAAGGTGCTCTGATTCTAATGCCAATCGTCCTAGAAAACACAATTTGAAGACGTTATTTGATTGTTACTATTAGGTGCAAACAAAATAGTTGAATTCAGAGATGAGTGCCATAAAAAAGTGGTAAGCGTTGTACATATTCACCTAAAGAAGTGAGCCAAACTTTTCTTGGCAGCGCGTAATATAGGCGCGCCGATATTTCCAAGGGCAGCGGCGACTTTCAAAAGTTTACGCTTTCATACCACCCGTTTTTGATTCAATTTCAATCCCGTCACTTTTGACTGGTGAACAGCTAGTCTCCAATAATGTAGTGCTCGGAAAATGGAGACACGAGAACAACAGCTAGACAAATCATCGTCGTGACGTAATACAACGTCATTTATCATGCCTTAAAGGGGGATGATGACCACTACAACGGTGAATGAGGGTGTGGGGGTCCTGCATCGGGATGGGTGAGGATTACTTTAGGCTTGTGATCAGAATTGAACATAAGGCTTATCGATGGTAGAAATAAGTCATTTCTTGAAAAATGAGAAATGAGCTGAGAACTTGAACGATGGAATGTAATGATTGTCTGACTACCGCTTTGATTTCTTGCCAAGTTATGGATTTGAGTAGACCCAAAGTAGGCTTACTGGAATTGATGCCCAAAATAGACGTATTTAAAGAAAGCGCAAAACATGCTCTTGGCGTTGGGGGTCAAAGATCGAATTGGGGTTACCGTTCTTGTTGGTTTAGGCCAAAAGGTTGTGAAGGGAAGGGTATAGATAATTTAGGAGGCGAGGGACTTAGTTCGAGAGTCCACAACGGAATGACTCACTGATTGGGAGCTTAGCCTATGTTTGTTACATTGTGAAACTCATCAGACGAAATTGCCGAACAAATTACAATGCTTTTCAGTTTTTCGCTAAAATCTCATTGTTAAACAGAAGAAGTCTTGAGAAATTCAATTGATGGTGACGTCACAATGCCGAGGTTATCTTGAGTTGCTTATTATCAGTCCAAATATCGGCAAATCAGGCGAATATCGCAACAAAAATGACGTCAGCTTCATGTAGTGTTAATCCATCAGTCGTGTATAGAAGGTGTTGTCACGACCAACTTTCAGAACGCTCTGTTGAGTTTGCTGAGTTCGGATTGTAGGTTTGGGAAGTCTTTGATGGCGTTTTAACAACACGTCGCAGGCGTGACGTCAAACCTTGAGCCAAATTCTCTCCAATATTCCCAAGTTTGCTGACTCGACTGGCAGCTTTGGAATGTACTACTAACCAACGACTACGCTAAGTTTATTTTGCGCTTGCGAGTATCGAGTTACTCTCCTCACACCACAATGATAATTTCTCAAGCATTCGTTGTTGATACGCCTTGCTTCAATGACGTTATTTTTACGTCATGATGACGATTTTGTTTCGCCTTTTGTCTGTCACGTCTCCATCTCCCAAAAACAAGGTGAAAAACTGAAAAATAAATACTCGTTTAACACATTTATTTAACTGCTAGCTTTCTTTCATTTAAAAAAAAAAGCACTCTTCTTTTTCCAAACAAAACCAAGGAACCTTCCAAAGAGTACCACCATCCAGACGATTCTATCTTTTCTTCCCCCTCCCACCCCTTCGACTCACCCGAGGAGAACAAGTGAACAATTAAGAACAGCTCGAGCCTTGCATACTCAACCAGTATCCCGCTGTGGGCGCATGTCGAACAAAACCAAGCCACGCATGCGCCTCACTATCCACTGACTACGTGACCCTCCTGACCTCCCACTTTGCTGCATTACCTCGCGCGAGTGTTCCTTCTTTTTTTTCTGGGTAAAACGTGTTAAATTTCTTTTTAATTGGCCCATCGAGCCAAACGTGTGAGAGTAGTTAACGTTAATGTAATCAGGCGAGTGAGTGTGCTGAATGTGTAACAACAGTTCGATGGTTAAGCAGTACATCTCAAAAGGCGAATGTCATCTTGTGTTTATTTCTCAGAACTATTTCTTCTAGAGAACCGGGGATGTAAAAGGTGCCTGTTCACCCTTTCGATAGCGTTGCCCATATTGTAAACACAGCATCCACGTTCCAGATTCTCCGTCACCCAATAGGCTGATGTGGGTCACGTGATCTCGTTTTAGTTATGACAATTCGCGGCGCTGCAGCAAAGTGTTGTTCCTTTTTTTTTTAAAAAAAGGTGAAAAGGCTCCTTTAATAGCAATATTTAAATTTTTGGCACATCCAGTTCTTGAGTTTGGGATTCCGTTCTGGAGCCCGTATTTGTAAAGGATGCCAAAATTATTGAGAATATCCAGCGAAATATTACTAAAAAGGTGAAAGGCGCTGGTTCACCATTTCGATAGCGTTGTCCATATTCTAAACACAGCATCCACGTTCCAGATTCTCCTTGTTGTCTTTTTTTAATTTACCGCTATTTTCTTTATATTGCTCGAAGATTCTACGGTGCTGCACGTAGGAGTTGAAAAGGTGAAAAGGCTCCTTTAATAGCAATATTTAAATTTTTGGCACGTCCAGTTCTTGAGTTTGGGATTCCGTTCTGGAGCCCGTATTTGTAAAGGATGCCAAAATTATTGAGAATATGCAGCGAAATATTACTAAAAAGGTGAAAGACGCTAGTTCACCATTTCGATAGCGTTGCCCATATTCTAAACACAGCATCCACGTTCCAGATTCTCCGTCATCCAATTGGCTGATTTGGGTCACGTGATCTCGTTTTAGTTATGAAAATTCGCGGCGCTGCAGCGAAGTGTTGTTCCTTTTTTTAATTTACCGATATTTTCTTTATACAGTACTAGTTGTTCCCCAGCGTAACATACGTCGGTCTAGCTGATTCCCGCTGATTCAACTTGGCTCTAACAGTCAGCATTATTGAAGTAATATATATATTACTAACAAACACGTCAAGTGTGCCTAAAAAAAGGGGGTTATATGATTGAAGTTTCACTTTACTTGTTAAAATATACACGGATAAGATTTGGATGATTTTTAATTGAAATAATCAAATGTACAATTGGGAAAATTGCATCTGTTTAAGAGCTGTTGTGCTTTACGTTTGAAATATATGATAGGTAAAGCACAACAGCACTTAAACAGATGCAATTTTCCCAATTGTGCATTTGATTATTTCAATTAAAAATCATCCAAATTTTATCCGTGTACATTTTAACAAGTAAAGTGAAACTTCAATCATATAACCCCCTTTTTTACGGCACACTTGACTTTTTTGTTAGTAATCCGTGTACCTTTTGTACGGCTATGGCGTCATGCTACAAAGGTTTATCTATGCATTGTTTATGCACGCATTGTTGCTGGCCACTTTGAAACAATTCAACTCAGCTCTGAAAGCCTGCATTTACGAAATAAATACGCGATTCTATCGTTTGTAGCTGCCAATTTCGAGGCCGGAGGAATGGATGGACCAATCGAAAAAGTGGTACCTGTAAGGTTGAAGCCCAGGGAAATTTCTGGCTAAGATCATGTTTCAGATTTTAGGTAGGTGCAATAGTTTTTTCTGAAACCGTGTCACACAAGAAGAAGAACAACAACAACAACAAGTGAACAGTTTTCAAATTTCCGTGTGGCTCCCTACTCTTACTCTTGCAAGGAATTGCATAAAAGTTGGTGTAAAGTTTGGAAAAGTTGCTATCTACTATCTGGCCAAGTTTGGTCGAAATATATTGAATAGAAACGGAGAAATTAATAGTTTTAGTTTTGCTGGAGAGACGACTTCAATCATATATATATGCACGGCTATCGCCGTGCATGACATTTCGCTTAAGAGCAGACTTAGCTCAGGAGCAGACTTAATGGAGGCATTGTTAGAGAGGATTAAACAAACGAACCTTCAACAATCAGCAAGAGGGTGAGCGGGTTCATTCTTGCCACGGTAGCAAAGAAAAAGGGGGCAAATTTCCGGACAGTCCTGAGTTTTTGTGCAGCGACCGGGCGATTTTTGGCATAGGGTATTTTGTCAGTATATGGGTTGTGAGCGGCACCGGTTTTTCGGCTTTGTGTTACTCTGTTTAGGCTAAGTTTAGTTTTAAGTTTAGAGGTGGAGTGCATAGCGCACGGCTTGTAGACTCCAGTAAGTTCAATAAATAAATAAATAAATAAGAAAAAGGGTGAGCGGCCGACAATGAGAACGGATATGCGCTCCAACAATTAGAAACAAACACTATTACTTCAATAATGCTGGAACTTCGTTTGTTTAATCCTCCCTAACAATGCCTCCATCAAGTGTGCTCCTAAGCGAAATATGTGTATAGATAAGAGATAGATGTTGCAATGCGTGATAGAGAAGTGTGCCTCACTATTGGTAGTGGCAGGACTGTACAGAAGACCGGATGCGACTAGGTAGTCGCTGTTGCCGCGTGTTTCTGTAGACACCAAGATCACCACCCCACCTTTACAGGGGGCTGCATAGGTCAGATGGATACATAGTAAACCCAACAATCCCACAAGTGAAAAATTTAAAACACATCTGACCGAAAAATTTGGCCAACTTTGACATCCTGTTGCTGTTCTCCGAGCTGTCTCTCTGTGCTCGCGATTTCAAGGACCCGGGTTCCTTGAAATCGTGAGCCGACGATAGCGGTCCTTACGTAAGCCTCAGCATGAACTTCCACATTAAACGTCAAACTTTGAAATCCTATAGCTTTCCCTAGAATTGGCATAGAATAGCGAAATTCAAATTTTGGGGTCGTGTCATAAATCAGTGCATTAAAAATTTTAATGCCAACAATCGAACCATTTGGCCGCTTCATGTTGTTGTTGTGTCGTTGAGACTCTTTGTCTCTCCTGGGGATCGAACCAATGAACCGATTTTCAACTTGAAAACAGCTTGAAAAACGTAAGTATGGTTAAGGTATTTTGAACGCTGTTTTAATGTGACTTCAATATGCTTATCTGTTGTTCTTTTTCATTTCTGGGGAAATTGTTTTTCAATTTTGCAAAGTTGTTCTTAAATGCTCGGTGAATTATCCAATTCCTCACTCTGGCGTCCCTGATGGAACATCGGCTCTTCCAGGCGGGTTTTCCGCTGATTTCAGCGACTAAAGATGGTGGGCCTGTAGTTTTTCCTCGCTAGGATTTACGTAAATTTAGCTAACAAACGGTGCGGATTATAGTCGCATAGAGCGCCCACATTAAGCTAAAACAAGATTAGTCAATCGACTATAAGAATAAAAATATTTATCGACCGGTATTTAACCTATAACTGCTTAGCAACTCCCTTAACAACGTAGGCAACACACTGATGAACATACGTTCTTAAAGGTACATTCCCCCGTCTTACACCAGTCACGCATATTACGCATGTTACCATCACACCGTTTCGTGAGACTAGACATAGTTAAACAAGGCCAACTAAGATAGTAGCTGCATTCCTCGCAGCAAGGAACGCAACTACTATCTCAGTTGGCCTTGGACGTAGTAGACGAAACAGCGTGAACGCAAAAATTCTGTCGTCGCTAATCGGAAAAATTTTCGTATTTTAGCATCAATTCTTCGGCAATCTACTGGCATAAATAATTTTAATTTTTACCGTATTAGTCTTTTATAGTTTTTATCTCGCGGTAATTATTAGCGAACGATTAAAAATTAGTACATGCACACACACAGATAAAACGTAAAGGTTATTGTAAGCGCGCAAAGGATCATATAATCGTAGGATCCAGTAAATACAGTTCCCAATATGCAACAGAAATGAAAATCTCGTAGACGCCACATTTTGAAACGAATTTTTTTCAAGGGATTGACTAACGGTAAGTAAATAGACTTTTGGGGCCGTACTTGATGTAGACGATGGAGAAAATGGCGTCGGTAGGAATGCACCTTTAAAACACTTCTTTTGTGATATCGGTCGCCATTTTGCTCGTCGGCCATCTAGCAAGTACGTTCAGAAATAAGTGACGTGTGACGTCACTAATGGTGGCAGCGGTCACTAAGCAATTCAACGAGTTTAAGAAAGGACTCATTGTACAGTAGATTAACGCCATCTAGCGGTGGGTAATATGTGTAAAACCAAAGCAGACTGAGATTTCCTTAACAAAACTTATCAACGCTTGACCCGTCAGTTCCGTAAGCTTCACATACCGGTCAGTGTGTCCAAAGTGAAAGTATAATAATTGCTTCTTTTTTTTTTTTTTTGTTCTTGCCTGAAATCTTTTCCAGGTATAGCCCATTATAACTGTGTTTCTTATTCTTTATTTTTATTTTTTTTAATTTAGCCGTACACGCAGAAAGTTAATTTAGGCTCTTCGCCTACTTGAAAGAGATAATAGCTACCTCTCACACCGGAAATAATAGACCTTTAAGATGCTTTGCAACACTTTTAGCAACTGAAGCGTGCCTCGCGCCTTTTAAAAGCGTAGGGGGGGGCGGCCCCCCCCAAGTGACAATGAATAGCGGAGGTGTCATTTGCAGGATTATTAAGTGGCTCCTACAAACCGTTAAGCACGCCAATTCTGAATTACCTCATGACATTGGAAGTAAAGCAAAGGAAAGGGAACAAAAAAGAAGGAACCGCAGACTTCTGGTTTTTTTTAAAAAGACTTTTGCCTTAAAGGTACATTCCTCCATTCTCCCAACGCCATTTTTCTCGATCCTCCACATCAAGTACGGCCCCAAAGGTCTCTTTACTTACCGTTAGTCAATCCCTTGCTAAAAATCCGTTTTAAAATGTGGCGTCTACGAGATTTTCTGTTGAATATTGTGAACTATATTATTCACTGTATCCTGCGATTATGATCATTTGCATGCTTACAATAACCATGACGTTTTTCACTGTATGTGCATGTACTAATTTTTAATCGTTTGCTAATAATTACCATGAGATCAAAAATCTAAAAGACTAATGCGATACAAATTAAAATTATTTATGCCTATTGATCGCCGAAGAAAAATGATAAGATACTAGCCCAAAAAATTATAAAGTGTGATGTTAATATACGAAAATCATTCCGGTTTGTGACGACGCAATCTTTAACTTGATGCTGTTTCGTATCCTATTCCCAAAGCCAACTGAAATAGTAGCTGTGTTCTCGCTACGAGAAACGCAGCTACTATCTCAGTTGGCCTTGTATTCCTACGCCGAGTCTCGTGAAACGGTGCGATAGTAAAATGCGCGTATGGAGATCTGCGCGTGGCTGTTATAAGGTAGGCCGGATGTGCCTTTAATAATATTTGTTAACCAAATCAGTGATAAGGTAGTGGACGAGGCACGCCACTCACAACAGTCATGGTTAAAGGTATCCAAGACTTTGGAAACCTGGTGAAAATAAAGACTGTTTAAATCGTCGCAGGTGAGTTTTGGCCCCTTCCGGTATAGTATATCCCAGACACCAGGAAAAGAACGGTATCAAACCGCTTTGATACAGGCTACTCTCATTGCTCCGTCTGCGCTCAGGGAAAGTAAATTGACCTGCCAAAAACGCTCAGGAAGACGTAATATATTTTTATTTAATACTATTTTTTTTTTACTTATTTTATTAAATATTTGGACTCCACATTTTCCATACCGATCACAATACGCCAGTAGCCTAACAAGCTCATCCTAAGGAAAATGCCAGCGAAAAAAACTGTCGTTATGGTTGCTCCTGCACTGTTTTGATAGTTTTTGTTTAGTTAGTGACGTGCGTTTTTTTTTTTTTTTTTGGGGGGGGGGGGGGCGTTATGATCATCACTTGACCCTTCAGGCAAAATTTCTAGCTACAGTACAGCAGTACTCTAACAGGAGTGGCAGCAAGCTTTAGCGGGTGTCCTCTAGTCGACCTAATGGGACTATAGCCTGACTAAAACGAAATCATGGTGGCAGCTGGGTCTTCTCTATAAAGTTTTTGACTCTGGATATGATAACACTTCTTTTCAATGTGTTTTTCTTTTTCTGTTTGTTCACTTTACTAATGTTTTGCCGTCTTTTATGGCATACTAAGTTTCCTGTGAAAGAACATGATGGCTGAAGTGCTCTTGTCTGGGCGACAAACCAGCATAATAACCTTGTGTTCGTAAAAAGGCTAGGAAACGAAAGAAGACGAAGGGGAAAAAAAGCGCTGTTCTTAATCTTGCCTAACTTGGCTAGATCCGCCCTTGACTCTAACCCTTTGCTCGCTTTCCTTTAAGCCAAATCGTAAACAATAAACCAGGAAGTAAAGAGTTAACGAAGCTAACAGTCAGCATTAAAGACTGGTCTTGTAAATATACAAGATGCATTAATCTGAGTTATACCACGGCTGTGACGTCACGCTAACTCAACGCCACGCTAAATTTCCGTAGGTTAAATCCCGTTAACCAACACCGAAAGTGTGCGTCATCGCAAAAAGTGTGGGTTATCAAGTTACCCGAACACTTTTGCCAATAACCCACACTTTTGACACTTCCGGATCACGCGACCGGGAACGCACACACCAACAACCAAATACAGCGTGCAAAAAAAAATATAACGCAATAAAAACGTACAAGACGAATTGCTTAAAATGAATGGAATCCGATCCCTGCAAACTCTCACATGTCGGGTCCATATTATCTAAGCTTGTTCACTTGCGTTACCTCCCCACCCCCCTACTCCCTCCCTCCCTCCCCTAACTGAAATGGAATGACCTTCAGTCATACCGATACCCTATTACCGTATTTTTTAAACAATTCTCAAACTACAAATGCACAAAATGAATTACGTACCTTCTCAGAATGTCTTAGTAATGTCATTGTATCCCTGCTGTCTCGCATGTCGAATTATTCACTCCAAACACGATAAGGCTTCGGTAAGCACGAGCGAGGTTCCAGCGAAAAACCAAACCGAGCTTGCCTCTGCCAACCGACGCTTGTCTACTCCCCCCCCCCCCCCCCCCCCCCTCCCTCCACAATGTTTGACTCGTCCATCTATCTCACACTTCCCCCTCCGCAAACTAAAATGGTATGACCTTCATTCATATTGAGGATACTGATGATCAACGTTTTCTTGAAGCAATTTTCACTAACCACAAACACGTTTTAATTAAATACGAGTTAGATGGACGTCCCAACCGTGATATAAATCAGTTATAGTTTATAACCGATTGGTTATCGATTTTAAACCCATGGCTGGAATGATTTGGCTGGCTCGACAAGCAAATTACGTTTCGGGGCTCCGCCCCTCGACGTATTTGCATGTCTCGCCAGCCAAATCATCCCAACCGTGGGTTAAAAATCGATAACCAATCGTTTCTAACCAATAACTATTACTTATAAAAGTAAAGAAAATTTCCTCGACTGACTCGATTCCAGAACGTTTCATTTACTGGCTGGCTATTGCACTACTAGGGCGGACCCCAAGTTATAAGCTCCAGCCGAGCGTACTAGGTTTTCAATCAGTGGTCGCTTACGGGTCGCAAGCACAGATGCAAGGAGGGAAGGCAGCTTGCAGCTGTATTTTTGTGGGAATACAGGCTACACAAACTTGAAAAAAAGAAAAGACAAATACGGAAGGCAGCTTGCAGCTGGCTGTTTGTACGAATACAGGATACACAAACCTGAAAAAGAGAAAAGACAAGTAGGGAAGGCAGCTTGCAGCTGTATTTTTGTGCGA
>JAHWFP010120881.1:0-30800 GCA_023313725.1 Lithobius niger | reverse complement strand
GCTTCCTTCAAACGTGGTAAATGCAAAAACTATTTACACTTTCCGGCACCACTTAAATGAGGTAAACCTTAAACATTTTCTGAAATATACACGACCCATTGAGAAAAAATAAAATGAAATTTAAATCCTCTATACTCGCTCATAAAAAAAGTTTTCAATATAAACGGAACAGTATAAGTGGCTGACAACCCTGCTGCTTCCATCGCATTTCTTATGAGTGCCAAACTACATTATTATTTTTAGTTGTGTCGAAAATATACATTACCTGTTTATCATTTTAGCACTCTCATGGGTTCTCATTGCTTCTTCCAGAGAAAGAAAGTTGGCTTCCCTGCCAGTCCCGTAGTTATTCCTCTGTGCATGTGTGAATGCAGTCCTCCTATTTAAGCGCTGGGGCATCACCTTTCTTCATCTCTTTTTCTCTGCCTGCCACACGATTCGACTGCTCTTCCAGCTCCTCCACGATCCGCCATTCCTTGATCTGTTCCTTGGGCCCCTTCACATCCTCTGATGTTTAGGGAGTGCTCGTTTCATAACCGGGGCGGTTCATGAGATCGTTGCGATTGGGCTACACGTGGATCGGCTCAGCTTGACGACGATCCACTGGACGATGATCCGCTTGGCAATGATCCTCTACCTTGGTTTCCTACCTTGATCCCCCTTTCGACCTGCGATCGTCTGGTGGGGTCTCCTGCGGCCTGCTACGGCCTTGGCCGGTTTTGTGTGCCGGATCAGTCTGCAATTCCTTCGTCGAGACGATTCCACGGCGGTTACCACTCCGGCAGCCGTGCTAAGGGGGAACCGACGGTCAAAAGAGGGTTTTTTCATCTCTTCGCTTCCAGTACTGCGCTGGCTCACCGTCCGAGGAGGATTCTCGAGCCACACTCGATTCCTCCCTCCTTGCTGCCTTATTATGTACGAAGGGTGAGGGGACTGGGGGACGACCACTGGTCTGGTCGCTATCAGCTAAACGAATTGCCAAGCTATGATGCTGTTTCTGTGTTCCTGCTGTCCCCATGTCCATCCTCTGTAACCACCTGCAGTTCAACCGCATTCCGTCATGATCCTCATCCTAGGACGGACTTATGTTCTTCGACCTTCTTCGGTTCCTCCCTTGCCCTAGCCCTTGCCCCGCAAGGAAGGGGGGGGGGCGTCTCGTTAACCAGGATGGTTGTCAAAGAGCTATGGCCTCCTTCGACATGGGTGCCATCCACTCCACGTATCGGCTACCACGTGCCATGCCAGCATTGCTACCCGCTGCGGATCCGAACCGCATGGACCCCGTTTTACATTGACTGTTTCGGAGAACTGCTTCGTTGCTTTATCCTTTGTCTACTCTTCGCATCTGGTGGTGTTGCTTGTTTTGGCGGCCTAGGGTAAGATATCCCTCTGCGCCGCTACCGGCTGCGCATCTTACTGCGCAGCCCCTATCATATAAATACGCGCACGATGCAGTCGGTTCTCTTTTCCTTCTGCTACCACCCTGTGCGGATAAAACTGGGGACCGTTGCTCTCCTAACAAGTCCAGCCTTCGTGTCCACCTGCCGATCCGCCAGCTCATTCCACATCCTACCTGCCCACGCGCCGTGGATACACCTGAGGATCCATTGATCCACCTAGCGTCATCTTTCTCTCCTTGGACCTCCCTCCAGTTCGGGGGAACGATTCTTGTACTTACTTCGACTCAAAGGCCCTGCATCTCCGCATCCGCTGATCCTCCCGTCGATATTACTACCTGCTCCCGTGCGGACGATCCTCCACTAGTATTAATCTACAAACACCAAGAAGAAAAATCTTCCAGGCTCTCTTCCATCCGCTCATGGGACCGAGCATGTCGAGCCGTCAGTTGGTTCTACGCAGCCTATGGACGATTCAGCAATCCAACTCTCCCGATCCCTCCTCCTTTCCAGTTTGAATCTTCGTTTTCGATCCCTACAGCTAGAATTCCGTTTCTCCAATACTTGTCGTTGCATCGTAACTCATCTGCGCAAGTGCCGGCGCAGATTTCCAGGTCACTGTCCTCTTAGGATGTGCTTCCTACCCTCCTTCGTCGCTGCGATGCCGTTTGTGGATGCCTTGCGCTGGCCATCATCATCTACTCCCTTCAACACCGATCGTCACAGAACCTGCGACACGATGGTCCTTCTTCAGGAACAATCAAAGATTTCTCACCGACCTGCTACCCTCTGCGCACGTTTCTGCGCAGCCTCCATCATATATAAACCTGAGCAAAGCAAACTATCTTGCCTTTCTTCTCTACCTCGCATCCAACAAGGTTGTGCTATTAACCAAAAATCTCAATTCCCAATTCACCATGCCTCGCGCTAGGAGCGCGCTTCGGGAACCTCTGGTTCCTTCCGCTTCTGCTTCACCCATTCCGGCCGTAGAATCCCTCGATCCGGGGGATAGCATCGTGCTTCTGGGTTCCTCCCGGAGTCCAATCCAGCTTTTTGCGCCGGTACACCTCTCTGTCACTGCTACTCCTGCGATTCTACCTAGCGGCACCACCACCGCTTCACCGATCCCATGCGAACAGCCTCATCAGGAGTTGAAAGACAGATTTCTCTCCTTGGACCTACAGAGAACTAAAGACCTCTACACTCGATTCAAGCCTCGAGCAATGGCCCCACAAGCTTGCGACTGAGTAGTCTACATTACCGCTTCCGTGCCCTCTGGATTTGTCATCCCGTTCCTTACGGTCTTCTGTTCCCTCCCGATTTGCCCTGTCGGCAACACAGCTTTCTCGGGAACAAGTCCATTCACTTATGGATTCAGCGATTCTCAAGACTCATCGGCTCGAGGAACCGATTCCCGGTTTCTCTCGACGGCCAGTTCCGGTTCAAGCAGTACCCGTCCGGATCGGCTTGTTCCTCCCGGGCCTACCAAGTTGGAGTTGGATCATCACTAGTTCGGTGTCTCTTCAGCGTTTTTCTAAAGTGCTCCCGTGGAACGATGTCTTTCTCGCTGCTCTTATTTACCGAGGCCACTCTTTCGGTTTCATGCGTTAACCGCCAGTACGGTGGCGATATCCTCTACATACCAGTCCATTTCCATCTGTCCAGGCCCAACTCACAATTCCGGCATACGGTTCCACCCAACTGCCAGTATCCTTATACTGCCACCTGAGGTTATGAAAACTTTGGGGCCTACCCCGTTCTTGCTCTGCTGCACCAACTTGGTTCCCTCTTGGTCAGAGTCTGTCGTCTCTTACCATCGGAACAATTGGTTAAGTTCGTTTTTATTGCCTTCTGCAGTATAAACCTCGTGTTACTATGACTTCGTCATTTCAACATATCCCTAAGGATTCCAGCCCCTCTTAAAAAGGCTGCTGTTGTTCCTTTACCCTGGAACCTGTTTGCAACCGTTCCGTTCTACAAGTCGCTTCCAATCCTGATTCGATTCTCCACGCCTAAATACACCGAAGTAGCATCCGGCTCCGCAGTCCACCGAACCGGTCCGCCTCCCTCAGGAGCCACTTCCGGTAGATCAAGAATGATAACCGTTCTTCTCTTTCAAGCCACCTAGATTCAGACGATCCGCCTGCCAATTCCTGCGTCGATATACTTCTTCACTCACGTCTCCTCCTGTTGCTTTCAGGTTCGATGAGCCAGTTGGCTTCAGGGTAGCCAGTCCGTAGCCAGAGCGGCGTCACCAAGGCCTACCTCCGGTGACGAGGTCTGTTGAGTGCTAAAATGAAAAACAGGTAATAGATATTTTTTAGGCAACTAAAAACGAATCTTACCAGGAACTGGTTGAAGATCGTTTTTATTGCCAAATCGAAAATATACTTTACCTGTTTTTCGACTCTAGCCCGCCCTTCCTCCCCTCTTAAGTTGCCTTGGTGACAATTGAGAGGATCGAAAAAGAATGAACAAAGGCGCTGACCTAGCGCTTAAATAGGAGGACTGTGTTCACGCATGTGCAGAGGAATCACTACGGGACTGGCAGGGAAGCCAACTTTCTTTCTCTGGAAGAAGCAATAAGAACCCAGGAGAGTGCTAACATGAAAAACAGGTAATGTATATTACCGATTTGGCAATAAAAACAATCTTCAACCAGTTCCTGGTAAGATTCGTTATTATGGATACCGGCATTCCTCCACTTGAAAACCGGTCAATATCAAACGAATACTAACGATTTGTGAAATTTCGACAGGCTGTAGTGACTAAAGAACTTACGTCCTGTCTTCATCAGGCCATCATATGATGCTTATTTACATTACTTACATTGTTCGATGTGCACTATCGACCGATTGAGTATAGCGGACAACTACTAGGACACGGCAGAGTTTGCGTCCTAGTAGTCTTGTACTATTCTCAAATGTACGATGGTTCGTTTTTTTCAACGATATACCAGCTAGCACTGCAAGAGAAGTACTGGAAAGATTTCCGTTTTTTAAATGTATGGCAAAAGTTGAACCACAACTTTACATAAAAATAAAGGTGATAAAATCGGAACCAAAAAGTAGTGTGTGCAACCAACACAACAAAGCTGGAATTACACAAAAAGGAACTTATACCTTTGTGCGGAGGGAAACTGAATTTCTAAAAGGTTTTTTTTTTGGTTCAAATTCATCACTCCCCGAGTCCATTTCAGTGCGAGTGCGCCCTAGTCGCAAAACGTCACGATCGATCCATCAGGAGAGGTATAAGTCATAAGAGCGAAAATTTACATACAAGTCATAAGAACAAAATTTGTTGCATTGAACCGTCACGATAGAAACTTTTTTTCATCAAAGTAATAAGTGACACAAATGCAAAAGACACGAGCGAAAAGTCACAAGTGCAAAAAGTAGCAAGCACGAAACGTCTTCAATGTTATCCGGAGTATCATTTTTTTGTATTTACCGGTGGCGAGTTTCTGGAAGTTCTGGTTAGGTGGAGGCTGTAGGATGTTCATCAGTTCCACCGTGCGAAGAGGCTCCCACCCCTCCCCAAGTCCAAAAAAGTTTGCTCTTATGTCGGAGGTTTGTTTGCGTAATTTGCACTTATAACGGAGGCCACCCAGGGGAATTCGCTCTTATGTCAGTTTGCAGCTTGCATTTAATTCACTCTTTAACTGTTTGATCTTGTTACTGTTCGTTCTTGTGATGTTTCGCTCGCGTTATTTCGTGCCTTGAATTGCGCTCCATTTCAGCGTATGTTGGCATTTCACTTAGGTTACTAACTGACAATTTTCCTTTTGTTTTTGTTTCTTCCTCATTTTTTTTTCATAAGCTAACAAATGTTTCCCCAACTAGGACTCGAACCCAAATCTTCCTGCGTACTAAGCTGGGTGTTCTTAACCACTGCACTCTTCTTGGCGGATCCTGGCTACAGTCTCCAGCTTTGCTTAGCAGCTGTTCAGCTTTCTCAGTGGTTGCCACAACACGTACAAGGAATGAAAGTAATTTGCTTCTTGGCTGCCACACTAGGAAATAATGTAAGCAATAAATAAATAATAAATTACACGGCCACAAAGCCAGTCCTTTATGCAGACAGTTAGCACCGTTAAGTGATGTTGGTTAAGGTCTATGTAGTATTAAAAACTCCATTCATATAATTTTCACTTCCACATCGGAGCTCTTTTTTCCGCTGTGCATATTTTTCCCTTCTTTGCTGCACTGTTCTTTAATTTTTTAATGCATTGTCTTAAATATCAAATGAAAACAGACATTTCGGCAACTTTACTTTTGTTTTCCATGTGAAATATTCTTGGTTCACACATAACCAAAACAGTCAAATTTCTGCACTAAAACGTGTGAATTCTCCATCATAGAAATCCTTCTCGCTGGGTTAACTTGTTTGGGATATCTCTTTTGCTTACGGCACCTTTTAACCCTCATTTGTATAAATTATCACCTAATTTATGCAAATGCTAAAATTTGCATCGAACTGCGTCACTTCCGGTCCCAACCTTTCCAACCTCGCGTGTCTCCTCAGCACTGTTTCTTTTGCCGTCTACACAAGTGGTCATACGTGAAACCCTCTGCAGTTGGTCCGGATTGTTTAATGGGCATTGTTCAAGATTAGCTGTTGCTGTTTATTCTGAAGATGCCAAAGGAGGACAGGAACAAGCGAGAGCTATCCGGGTGAATTATAACAGTAATGTTGGAACCGAAGGTAGTACACTGTAGTACACGTACGATGGACGGAGACATTTCGGTTAGTAGGACTAATGAAAAAATTCAAGATGGCAGTGGCATTAGGGCTATTGCCATGGCGTTGCCTACGGGACCCGTCGTTCCTTGGGGAAGTTTGGCCGAGTCGATTTCAATGCAACCTGATGAAATGCAGGGTGCATTGTGAAGTACGTTGCAATAATAACGAGTTATAAAGACAATTTTGGTTGTAGACTTGAAGATCATGTGGAGGTTTGTGAGTCTGAGTATGAAGATAGACGTGACGTTGGTCACGCTTTGAAAATAAGTCAGCACGAGGCTGTAGAGACTGCAATGACTGGTGTGAGTTCAGGCGGGATAGCCCATGGTGTGAGACGATAGAAAATTTGTGTAACGTGGAGAACGAGAGGTTACAGTGTAATGTAGGTGACAAGCCTGGGTTGGAGATGGAAGTAGGAGGCTAGGCACTCACAAGTAGCGGAAAATTGCCAGTTGTAGTGGTGACAAAACATTCAGTGTGTGCTTTGGTGTGCCATGTATTATTGGTGGTTACAGCACAAAGATGTGTGGCCGTCGGTGGGCAAAAGAGAATCTTATCTCGGGTACATACGTTTTAGAATCGTTATTACAGCGCGAATTTGTGCCACCAAGGACGCCAGTACTACCACGAGGAATGAGTGTGCTTAAAAGTTGGTGGACGTTACATTAGGAAAATTGCAGTGAATTTTTTTTCTTGGTGCTGTTGCCATTATTACAAGCCCTTCAGTTTTGCGCAATGGATCCAGTGGACTTCAATAGTACAAGGAAAACAGTTTTTTGCAAATGTTGGTAGGCGCCACGACGTTGCAGGTGCAGGCGCTGTTAAGCACGAACGAAACTCTTGAGAGGAAGGCTACTGAATGCCTATGCTGCAGAATTGCAGCCAGAATTGTCGGTATCTTTGAGTGGAATTGTTTGGAGTCCCCTTCCAGGAACTGCTACGACAGGCTCAGCAGGAAGTAGCAGCAGTAAAACGTGCAACACCCACGGTGTGATGAATTAATTTTCAACCGAGGCGCACAATTGTCCCCCGCAGAGGCAGTAGGTGGGGCCGGCCACGTGGGCGTGGCTACAACTGGTATTAACACGACAGGATGTGAGGGGGCAAAAGTTTTTAGTTTTTTAAAGCACATGTTGTGAAAGGAGCCAGGGCTGCAATAGTATTCCCAGGGAAAGTTGTTCTTTATTTTTTGTGCACCGATCACAGGGAAAGATTGCCCTAGTGTTGGTTGGAATTCAAGCAGGTGCCCGAGAGAGCCCGCGCCAGAGGTTTTTTAGTTATCTGATTTAGCAAAGGGCATTGTGGACGAAGGCGAAGAAAGATTATTGTGTGTGCCTGTAATGAAACTTTTTTTTTATAAAAGGTGTGTCACACCTCACGATAGCAATCTGCTCGGCTCATCATAAATACCGGTTGTCGAGTCGCTTGACTCCCCCCTCGTACCCACATTGCAGACCACTCCAATTGTCTTAAGTTTTCCGATCTACCTGCTCGCGGCTAATTATGTCACTTAATTCACCTGCGTGCGTAGGACACGTCGTACTCACCTCGCGTGATGTCATCACCTGTAATAAAATAAACCTAAAAAAAAACTATAGTTTTACTTGCTTTATATAATATAAAACCCCGAGTTTAATATCGTTCTTTAAAATTTAGCTTGTCATTAAAGTTGAGCTTTTGCTTGCTTGGCTCATGTCATAACAGCTGATTCCCTATCACCTGTTTTGCTAATTTCCTTCCCCTACACAACCTCTTTTGATTGGCTGCTTGTCGTCTCTCCACTTTTGTCACTTTACCTGATCGCATGGCGATGGTGTCGTTACCCTGCCGTTGCTTTTGCGGGATTTAATTTTTATGTGTTGGTGAGCAGCTAATTTTTTAACTAGAACGTTTTAATGTCAGTAGTTCGCCGTTACTCCTTCTTTACCGTCGTTAGTCGCCCTCACCAGCCGGTAAAAGGTGAAATCTTGCCGATCTTCGTCAAACTGCCACCGCTATTCCGGAGAACACGACGAGATAACTAGCGAATTATTGTATCTTTTACTAATGTGCTCTATCGCTTCGTTTTAAGGAAGCTGGGTTTAGCAACTGTCTTCTCAAGCTTGATACAGAGTTTTGGTTGTCTTAAAGTGCTGCTCTTCACCTCCCTTGAAGCCAGGTTGTTTGATTAGTCAAATATCTCCTGAATCTTTTGAATATCTTCTTGCTTGGTTAACCCGTTACGTGAAGTCTCCCATTACTAAAAAGAAACCTGTTGTGTGATGCCGTAATGTCAACCCCCCCCCCCCAATATTTCCGTTGTGTGAAGTTCGTGGGGCTTGGGACGCAACGACCCCAAAAATTTCGTAGTGCCTTGCCAAAGAGTTAGTAACGCCCAGCTTTAGCTAACTACTCAACCTTTTTCCGTCACGAGACGCCAGCCTAAACTTCTCCGTGCGCACTTAACTATTCGTGCTTCGCCGTAACTTCAACATTTACGATTGTCACCCCTTTACTTAGAATTAACGATACCCATTTAATTATTGTTCTATTACTTTTCAACGACGTAGCTTTTCAACCAACTGTAACCCCCTTCTGCAAACTTTCCCCCTCTTACTTCTTAAAAAAATTGCGTTAGTGAAGCAAAAGGTTTGTCCGAGTGTTGTTTTCTCATACATGCTTTGAAATTGTAAATCATGCTGCGCTATTTATTAATAAGTCCTAACTAGTATTTGGTGTCGAGCGTCGGCACCGGGTTCGCGGCCTTAAACCCCCGCAATTTGAACCCGAGACTTCTTGCGAGTTCCTCTAGACTTTTTATTACCATCTTCCCCCGCTGTCCTAGACATGAGAAGGTGACCGCTCGTCCATAACAACGAGTGAGCGACATAATTGGAGTGCCTGTCCGGTTTTGAACCTGGAATTTTCTTTTTCTCCAGGAAGTGAAACTGCCTTTTTTTTTTATCTACTATTTGATTTTTTTTTTTACGCTCCTTTGACTCGTGCACCGTGATTCACATGTCCAGTGTCATGTTGGGATCACACTTGTTAGGTAGTTTAATGCCTAAATAGGTTGGCAGGTGAATTTGTTTTCTTACTATCTGTGAATACTTACCTTCAGTAATACGTGCTAAAATCACTTAATTTTAAATTTCCATGCTCAAGATAAAAAATTTCACCCATTTTTTGGCTTTCTTAAACATTTTCTAGTTTCATCTAGTTCCCGCTAGGTGCACCACTGTGTCTCCCTTGTTCACAGTGTGCCGCCATCTTTCCCTCACATCACTTGAGCACTGATGCAGGAAGCATCGTGCTACAGTATTTCCGAGTATGAAAACTATTGACAAGATAATTAAAGCCATCGAAGAAGGCAATTTTACCGAGTGTTCATGCAAAAAGAACGTTCACGATCATCACCCAGCATGCAGGCGTTGCAGACAGTGCAATTTCAGTAAGCTAAAATGCGTTTTGTGTGAACTGCACGACCCTGCCAGTATACAAAAAATACGAAAAACATGGCGGCAAACTGATCAACGAGCAATTCAACGTGCAAAGCGGGAGCGTTTAGCTAAATTGAAACGGGAAAAGAAACTAGCGACTATTAACGAAGATTTATCTGTTAGTGCCGACGTGGTTTCTAAGTCGGATGGAATTTTTGATGAAGCATCTAATTCAGGGTCTTCGTTCGACGGATTCCCACCCAAGACGCGTTGCCGCCATCTTCTTCAAAAATGGAGATTCTTGTGCACGCAGCCAGCAAAACTGCAGCGTCGACAATGAACGTTAGAATGGATAAAATGCGGCAAGAAGTAAAAGATTCCTTGAAGGGATTACTCGAGAAGAAATTGGACAAGAAATTGGAGACGAAATTCGAATCGGCGGACAAATCGTTCGACGATAAACTGTCTTAAGTTTGCCGATATTATGATGGAAAAAATGGCGGCGTCTAACAAAGAGTTGTTGGCTAACATGGTGCAACAGACGCCATCTTTGTCGAAGGGAACTCCTAGCAAGGAGAGCGCTATAACGGAAAAAACGCACGCTTCCAAGAGCGACGATCAACACCGTCGGAAAGAAAATTCTAATAAAATATGCGCAAATTCCGGCAATTCGGAGGTTAGTAAGGAAAATCCGAGCACGAAAACGTCGTCTGCACCCACAGATAAACCGAAATCGCCAATAAACGGTAAGGGCACGGTAAGAGTAGTAAGATTGCTAAAATTAGTAAAGAGTCGATCAACTACCACGGATCTCCGCCCCGTAATACGCAATCGGTGAAAGATGTGCGTTTTCACACCAGGGCTCGAAATGAGCGGTATCGCATCGCAATTTGCACCACAAATTTAAACTTTAGCGATGCAAAATTAAATAATGTATCGCAGTTTAGCGACGCAACTGTATTAAAGGAGACAACATAATACGCTAATCATGATCGTGGTGGCTGACACGGAGATGCTAATCCCTTCCAATTTATAGGCAGGCCAAACATTGCACATGCATTCTGGGAAATCATTGGTTCTACCATCACCTTCGGTATTTAGGTGGTGGTGCTTTCGTTTCAGACACAGGGCAAAATAGTCTTAATGTGCATTGGATGCCATAGTCTTGACCAAGCATCCGTGTGTGTAGCAAAGTAAATGTGAAACAAAAATGGATATTGTTTCAAATAAAGTAAACTTTTGTATTGTTTTTTTACTAAATAAATTATTCTTTAAAAGTTGCTAATCATTTTTTCGTGATTGCTATGCAAATTTCTATTTTGTATCGCATTTGTGCTATGCAATTTTTCCAAGACAATTCGAGCCCTGCACACCCATCGTTGAATGGGGAATGAGTTGGGCTCGTTTTCCGGATCGTCACTTGTGAAGGACGGAAGCTGTTAACTAAAACCTCCCATAAATACCTCTCCTAGAAAGCCATCTTTCTCCTGGCTCGCTCAATCTACTCCAAACCGAGCGAATTGCTAGCATTTTCAAGGTACAAAGAATGCCCACTCTTTAACTTGTACTCATCTTCTCCTCCACTTCAAGTGTCAGCACCCCAACAAGGTATCTATCCTGAATTAGGTCCTCTTTAAGTTTCAATATGGCTAGGGGATCATAGGTGCTTACAATGCTCCAGACATGTTCTTCATGTTATCTAGAAGTAATGGCCTCTCCGGAATTCTTACAAGGACTGCCCTCTTCTCTAGTGAACTAGATTCTGAAAGGCTAAGTGTTCGTCTGTCTTCTTCAGTTTAGGCTGTGATTCAAAAATCATATGACTCGTCTGGCCAAAATCACTACATACCTTCGGAGGTAAGGGCACACGAACTCGGGGCAGTCTCTGCTTCTTGGGTTTCTGCAGTAGGATTACCTAGTACTATTATCCTGGATGCGGATTCCTGGAGACGTCAGACAACCTTCACCAGTCACTATTTCAGGGACCTTTTGCATACGTGAGCTAAGTTCCCTTGGACCATTTGTGGTGGCAGGTGCCGCAACTCAAGAATATTGGGTAACATCCCTTTCTGGTTTCCAGTTTTAGTCCGTGGATTTGATGTTGCTCCTCTAGGACAGTCACCTGTAAGGGAAGTTAAATATTTTTGGAAAAGATAACACTTATTTTGCGCGATAAAATTTGTTTTCATAGCCGACAAAAGTATAATTACCTGTTTTTACATTAGCAGATCCCCCTTTTTGGAGGTTAAATCCCTAGCTGCAAAGTTGGCTTCTCGGCCAGGCTCGTAACCTCTCTTTACTGCGCATGTGCGAACGCAGACCTCCATATATAAAGCCGGCACAGCGGGCTGTACTTCACCTTTCTTTCTAGGGTGACTGCCACATGTGGTTGCTCCTGAGCTCTGCCGTCTACCTGGCCAGCATTTCCGGACTACTTTGGATCTTGGGCGGTCCGCTTTGTATGTTCGGGTAATGGACTCGACTCCAGTGATTTTCGACCTGGCCGACTCTTTCTCTGACCTTTGGCCCAGTCCAACCTCTCCTGGTACGCCTGATCATAGCGGTTCGTCCGTTCCTCCTGATCTGCCTTTTGTGTAGGGACCTTTGGCTATGCCTTGTGCTTCACGACCACTGCGTTTGTCTCAACCCGCTCCTGCGTGCCGGTTTTGCCGACCAGTCTTCTCCAAGCCTGTAAGGGCCTCCATGGCCCGTCGGCCCCGATTTCTGTTTTTCAAGCTGTCTCGGGCCTCCTTCGACAGCTTCTGGGACACCAGTTCCGGGTCTCTCTTCAACAGCGTTCGGCCACTACTCTTTCTTCTGGGTCTCCTGCGTCCTTACCATCCACCGAGCCGATGCCATTCTCCGGTTCAACGCATCTCCCAACTCGGAACGATTCTGAAGACAGGGCAGCCTTGGCCCCGATCATGTCTGCTCAGCGTCTCCATTTCCATGTTTCCTTCTCGTGCTGTGGCCAGTTCTTCCTCGGCTATTCAACCTTGGGACCCTTCGATTAGTCCGGCGGCCTGCTGTTTTCGGCTCAACCTTCCCCACCATCACCAGGGGACATCTCTCCATGTTTACTGTGTCTTGAACTTACGTCTGATTCTACGGCCCCTTACGCTACCACGACTATGTCGGTTCCTGGCTCTCCGGTTCGGCAGTTGCGATCACCGGATTTTTTCTCATTTGTCTCTCGGTCCTCGGTGCTTCTCTTCAAATCCGCAATGTCCATGCCGGGCATCACGCTACTACCAAGTACCTCGGTACCGTTGCATCCTGCTGATCTCGGGCCTTCCTTGGCGCCCTTCTTTTCACAAGCTGTGCGACATTCTTGTACATCGGACCTTACCCCTCCTCAAACGGATCTTTAGTAGTGCTCAACGTACCATCCCGGTCTAGGGAGGTTCGGCTGAAGTTTTTTGTTACCCGCATTTTGTGGCCCAACTGTCGCCATTCCCTACTTTTGTTATGTTTTCCAAAAACAAAAAAGAGAGAGAATAAGACAGAAAGAATATTAGGCATAGGTCAGCCAATACAACCAGATTGATATATGAAACAGATAATACGGAGATTATCATTCTTAATCTGTCACGGATCACAAGCATTGTTGCCACGACATTCCGGCCTGGTTTCTCCCATCACATCTAGTGGTTCCGCCATACTCCACCCTGCTCTCTTTAAAACCCTTTGCTCTCCTCAATGCGTCTGCTGTTCGGCTGCGGCTTCTATAAACTGCCACCAGGCTTCCCTGCCTGGCTACTTTCCATGGAGTTTCTTCAACTGCAACATCTTTGCCATCGTTCTCCCCAGCCCCTGATTCCGGTTCCCTCTTGTGTAACCAACCCGATCCGGTTCCTCGTCTTTTGCACCACAGGCCGGCAACAAGAGGGAGGGGGGGGGGGGGCTGGTGAAAGAACATACACCTCAAGGATGGAACTGCTACGGCTCCTACTATACCAAACTCTGGGGAGGCCTACTATATGTATTCCAACAGCTATTGCTTCCTCGGGCTCTGTTCAGGTTATTTCTCCATAATCTCTGTGCAATATTTCTATCTTCCGTTCCCCACGATTGCCGGTCCGTCCGGCTAGACACCGATTCCTGTTCCCTCTCAACTGGGCAGGCGACTCCCTTCTTCCTCCTATCCACGTTGTTCCCTGATTCCGCCTAGGGACCTGGTGACGTCATGTTTGACGTGAATATCGGATCCTTCTGAGGAATCTTCCTACCGTCTCCTTTCCAAACTACCTGTCGAGAACCCTGTCTTTGTTCACCTCCCTGGTCCAATTGGCCCCTGAGAAGCCACCCAATCCTTCCCTGGTACCAGAAGAATCACCACTCGTCTCGGCCTGGGCGGAAGCAGCCTCTTCGCAAGTTTGCCAGCGCCTAACCACTTACAGCATGTTGCAATTAGATGATGCAAGCACCTTCCTTCCCGTATTCGCAGGTATTACCCAGCACTCCACTGTTTCTACCCGGCAGTAACCTTGTCTTCCATGCCAGAGCAAGAACAAGGGTGTGGCGTTGGGGTTCCGGGCCCTTCCCCTACGTTTTTCCGCTGCTTCAAGCATGCCGCGGCCAGAGAAACCGAAGTCGCGATCCCTGTTTTTGTCTTGTTCCAGTTCGTTCCCTTTCGGCCTGTATTCACCTCTGCTATGCATCTGCAATTTCAAAAAAAAAAAAAAAAAAGCCGAACATACACCACAAGGGATTCTACACACACGGCGGTAGAAGTGGATACCAACGACTACATTACTCTTTCCAGTGTGCTCTTTTGTAGAAATGCAACCACGACCTTAGTTCCTCGCCAGAATTAATCGTGTGACAGTCCGCTCCAGTCCCTGAACAACTATTCACTTACACAGGCCGCCCAACGCTCTTGGGTTGTACCTCGGCCATGACTCTTAGTTGAACATTTCAAACTAGGTATCGTTCTGGTTGTCATTGTCCTATGCAATCCTTCCGGCCTGTGTTTCGGCCCCCTTAATACTGTGCTACGTGTTGCTGCCATATGGAATTTGTTGTCCGCAGAACTTCCCTGTGCCCTGCCATGCTGCTTCCATGTTTTGTTGCCACGGGCCTTTTTCTTCCTACAAACCGGGCACGTCACCAACATCCCGATCCTCAGTCTTCTTCCCAAGGCCTTAAGGTAATGAGATTTTCGCCACTATGCATGCATCTCCTTGCCTTGCCCTGGGTAACGAGTGCCATTTCTTTGCCTTCCTTTTCTACATATGCCAAGTATACCTCATAGCAGGCATTCTTGTTAGCCTATTAACAACCTTCCAACTCGGGGCCCGAACGGTCCTGTCCTGGCCGTTTTTCTGCAGTACTTCGTAAAGCCCACAATTTGCTTCATCACACACCCTGCATCTCTACAGGTGCTTCGGCAGTCGTTCCAGTACTAGTTCCGTTGGGCAGCCGGCTCGTAACACGGGTATTGTTAACCTTTGTGCCCACCGCCAAATTTGACGAAGTCTGCTAATGTAAAAACAGGTAATCTATATTTTCTATATAAAGACTAAAACACCAGGTCTGGGGCCTGGTTAATTTTAGTTTTTATTGCTTATACGAAAATATTCATTACCTTTACTCGCCCTGCCTCCCCTCTAAAAAGGGCCAAGGTTCCTGAGAGGAAGTATGGCCCGCTGCACCGGTGTTATGTACGAAGGCCTGCGCATGCACTGTAAAGGGTGGTTACGAGCCTGGCCGGGAAGCCAACTTTTCAGCTAGGAATTTGAGTTACAAAAGGGGGAATCTGTTAATGTAAAAACAGGTAATGTTTGGTGTTTTGGAAGAAGCTGCAGCACACTGTGGATTCGTTTCTTTTCAGTAGTCTTACTTCCGTTACAAGGCCCAACAGAGATTTGATGCTTTACTAATTCTCTGCCCATTATGTTCTTTTATTAGCTTATTAGAATTTCCAAAACACTGAATATCATTACATTTCCATGACAAAAACACATTTATATTTCACGTGAAGCGGGTGTTCGTCAATTGGACTATTACGTCACCTTTCAAGTGGGAAGGATAATCTATCTCTCTCCCTCCGATGGTCCTCTATCGTTTGCTTTACCATCCCTCCCACTCAGTCTCGTTCTTCGTGTAGCAAACTGGAAACCAAATTACGCAGTAGCAAACAGTTTCAATGTTTCAATTAGTAAATGGCTTCGTAGGTCGAAAGGCAAATTAAGGAACAGAAATTCATCGACTTAATGGGAATCCCCGTGAGTAAACAGGAAATGGAAAGATAACTCTCCTCGGTTTTAATTAATTACAATCTATCCAATTTTTATCATTGTTTAATCTGCATTAGGGGACCAGTCATTATTTATCGTGGAGAGGGGGAGGATTGAGAGAAAAATAAAGAAATATAAAAAAAGTTTTTTTAGACTAAGCATTGTCTTGATTTGTAAGTCATATTTCTATTCGAAAACAGATTAAGCAGAATAAAATTTTTTATTTTTGTTTATTTTTCTCATTGTATCGTTTCTAGACACATGCTAGTGTGTCGCCGTCAAGTAGATGAGATTTAATTATTGTTGTCAGAGCTTAATTTTTGTTCGATGTAAAAAGGCGGCTCACGTTTTTTTTTACTGTAACAAGCTTACACACAATTTCAGCCTACTGGTGAAAATTCCCATGCGGTAGAAATCCTTGCAAATCATGGGAATCAGGGGTCCAGTAACGAAGAAAACTTCAACATTAAAGCGTGGGATCGTTTCCTTTTTGGAGAAAACGTGCCCTCAGTAAAGTTGATTTATATTACTGGTAACTAGGGTGGAGTGTAAAAACCTTTATTTGGAATTCCTCATTGGCAGGGTGTGGAAAATTTACTCTTGGGCTTCTCTATCACACACAAAAAATTTTGTCACTCTGGAGTCATATCTTGAGGTGGGGGGGGGGCGGGGGGGCCCGGGCGTCGGGGCTAACACGTATGGCAATGGGCGGAAGGACGAAAAGGCAAAAATTATGATTTGACTGTTTTAAATTCTAATTTAGAAGATTATCTCTTTCGATTCTTTCAGAAACTACGTTAGCATGCTGTAATTACAAAGAATTTTATTTTTCTTAAAAACTGTGGCGACAGTTTACGCAATTTTGGCCCATAACTACTACTTACACTATTCTGCCAAAAAAAATTGGGGGGGGGGGGCAATTACGGCTACCTTTCTTAGTCTGTAAGTGTTTAAAATGAGATATTGTTAAAATTAACTTTAAAACCAGTCAAATCATCATTTTTGCTTTTGCCATTCTGCCCATTACTGTACAATGTCAAACTTGAAGGCCCTTGGGGCGCTTCAAGACATGACACCAGATTGATCAAATTTTGTGCGTGTGGATAGTGATGTGCAAGAGCAACGTTGCCACACCATAAGAAATAATTCCAAAAAAAATGTCTACACTCCACTCCACTGGTAACTAGCTCGAAACTAGCTAATCCGAAGACTCTCATGTTAAGTCTCATATGGTATAAAGACACTTGTACAGCTCACTAAGGGAAGTTGCCAAATCTAAAGTTTGGCAGACAGGTAAAGCGTCGTATCGTATGGGGAAAGTGCCTTTTTCTAAAATGGGGGTTGTTGCTGCTAAAAGAATATGGGTGTGAAAAGGTGTGTAAATGCAAAATAATTGTTGTAACCATGGTTAATGTACTGTGACATTTCGTATTAATCGGGCATCATGAAAAAAATTCAATAGGCTCCCAACAAGTCCTCGGACCATAGGACCCAGGGAAAACCTTCTGTTTTCCGTATGGCCATTATGCCCGTGCACGCATCGTTTGTCAAAATACATTGTTGTTGCAAAGAGGCGGCTTACAAAAATAATAAAGCTCACTTAGAGACTGACAGTCTTTCATTGTTAGAAGAGTTGGAAGCAAAATGCAGGTCGTGAGCACAGGATCCAATCAAGTCGGGAAAAAGAACATTTTGCCGGCCTCAGCCTGGCCGGCTAAAAATGGTTTCTTTTTGCCTAAAACATACTTAACCTGATAATTTTTGCATTACATTGTCCTCAATGGAATGTTCCCTGGAGGTTTTTCGGTTGTGTGTACCCGCCTGCTTGCATGCTCCCACTGCGCCTGCGCGACGCAGTCCTCCTCTATATAAAGCGGCATCATGGCCGATGTCGGCATTCATTTTCCTCTCAATATGTCAGGCGGTGACTCGAGAGGGGAAGTAGGGCGGGCCTTTGGTTAAGTATGTTTTAGGCAAAGAACCCATTTTTAGCCGACCAGGCTGAGGGCCAGCAAAATGTTCTTTCTTATTTGCCAAAACATATTAACCTGATAATTTTTGCATTATCAGCTGACCTCGTCAAACTTGGTTGCGGGCACTGATCTGACGGGGCACCCCGGAAAGCAAGCAGGCTTCCCCCAAAAGTTTTGAGAATTTTGCACTTTATTCAGAACATGTGATGAAACAGGAATTTGGTTCTCTTTCGTAGGGTTTGGTGGCCCTGAAAAGGACCGTTGTTGTATGAGGGATCTTGCTTCCTTGTTTGGGTAGCTTGCTTCCATCTATGGGTGTCTTGCTTCCATCTGGGATGGCTTGTTTCTGCTTCGTTCTGATTGTGCTTAAGGGGGCTTGACCACAGTTCTGGCTGCGACAATAGGTCCCAGCCGCTGTAGTCCTTCTTCTCTTGACATGTTCCTCAGGTAGTGGGAGGTGAATGTCGTGGAGTGTCTCCAGGAAGCTGCCTGTAGAATCTCTTCTAGTGGGACGGCGTTATGGTGTGCCCATGACGTGGAAATTGCTCTGACCTGGTGTGCTGTCGCTCTTTACCTGCTCAGGTTTGCCTTGTCGTAAGCGGCGTCAATCGTTTTCTTGATGCAGCCGGAGATCATTCTGACGAAGTTTCACCTGTTTGGAAGTTTACTAGGAGGAAGAGTTGGTTTCTGCCTCTGCGGATGTCTTCATGTTTGGGGGTGCGAGTGAGGTGGAACCGGAGTTCACGGATTGGGTAAAGTAGTCGTTCAGGTTCGTCTCCTGTTAAATTGGAGAGGGCTGGGAACGTGATGGGTTTCGGTGGTTCTGATGGTTTTTGAGTCTTTGCTCGGAAACCTGCTCTAGGGTGAAGTGTTACAGAAGTGAAGTTTGGACCAAAAATGCAGAAGGCTGGATCTGCGGAAAGTGCTTGAATTTCAGAACAGCAGGCGCTTGCTGCGAGAGTAACAAGGAAGACGGTTTTCCTGGTTAGGAGGTGCAGAGAGCAGTCTTGCATTGGTTCATAAGGGGCTTCGATTAGGGATGAGAGCACAACTGATAAGTCCCAATCCGTGACGAGTCTTCTTGTCGAAGGATGGTTATTTTCGAATGAGCGGAGAAGTGATGAGATCTGATAGTCTTCGAGGAGGTTGGTTTTGTCTGCTGCTTTGAAGACTGAATTTAGGGCTGAGCGGTAGACCAGGATCGTTGAACCTTTCGATGTCTAAAAGGTCAGTAAAGGATCTTAGTAATTCTGGCAGAGAGGGATTGATTGGATTAATTTCCCTTGTGTGGCACCAATGAAACCATTTGAAACAGTGACTGTCGTACATTTTGTTTGTTAAGTTTCTTGTGGCTTTTGAGGCGATTCGGAAGGCATCATCTTTGAATTCCTGCCTTTTTGAGGAGTTTGATGACAGTAGCCACGCGTGAAGGTTTAGGTTGGCAAGGTTTGGGTGTAGTTTCGTGCCCCTTTGTTGAGACAGAAGATCTGGCTGAAGAGGGAGGCTTTTTGGGGAGTTGACTAGTAGAGACAGTAGGTGTGGAAACCATGCTGCTGACGGCCAAAGGGGGGCATGAGAAGGGATAGGCTTTGGCTTTCCTCGGCTTCTTTTGTAGAACTTGTGGAAGGAGTTTGGATGGTATAGGTATGCTGTAATAGGTAGGCGTATAGGTTGTGCCATGGATATGTCAATGCGTCGATTGCCATTGCTTGATCGTCCGGTATCGGGGTGATGTAATGGGGAAGTCTGGCATTGTGCTTCATGGCGAATAGGTCTAACATCGGTGTTCCCCATGTCATGAAGAGATATTCGCAGATGGATTTCTTGAGGCACCATTCTCCTGTTGGGAGTGAGCGGCGAGATAGCGAGTCTGCTATGACGTTCCTGTTCCCCGGAATGTGAAGGGGAAGCAGAGTGATGTTGTTCGTGATGCAAAGGTTGAGGATCTCGGAGATCAGGTTGGGTGCAGCCTGGATTTGGTTCCTCCTTCTTTCCGTATGTAGGCGAAGGCTATGGTGTTGTCTGCTTGGACTTGGATGACTTGGTTTCTGATGTGTGGAAGGAAATGCCGCAGTGCCAGTTGGATTGCTCGAAGTTCGAAGTAGTTGATGTGGTGACCTTTGTCTTCCTTCCAGAAACCTGAAATTTCCAGGTTGTTCATGTGGGTTCCCCAGCCGTGGTTTGATGCATCGGTGAAGATGAGTTGGTTGGGCGTTGGTTCGTGAAGTGGTGTTGACTTGGTTAGAGTTATCACATCTGACCACCAGAGGATGCTTTCTTGAGGGAAGTCTTCGTGAAAAGAGAGCTGTTGGTCTGGGTTGAGGAATGGGCTTGACCAATGGTCGATTCGATGGTGGTGGAAGGGTCTTGTCATCCAACATCCGTATGGAATCAGGTTCGCCATTGAGTCCATTTTCCCGATGAGAGTTTAATTCCCGAAGGCAGAAGGTCGTATGGCGTTGAAAGCAGCGGATGTGATGAAGGAGGTCTTGTACTCTTTCGAGAGATGGAGAAATTGTGGCTGATGTCAGATTGAACGAGGCGCCTAGGAAAGTGAAGAGCCTTTGTGGGATGAGGCGTGATTTGGATTGGTTTACGTCGAAACCCAGTTTGTTCAGAAGGCGAATTGTTACGTCCCTGTTTTGCTCGAGGCGGGTGGGGTCCTGGTCGTGGAGAGCCCAGTCGTCGAGGCGCTTGCCTGGATATGGTTTTGGTGTAGGTGGCCGAGAATTGGTTTTAAAACCATGGCGAAAATCCTTGGTGCAGCATTCAAATCGAAGAGTAGACAGCGGAATTCGAAGACCTGGTCGTTGTAGATAAGGCAGAAGTATTTTGTCGAGGATGGGTGGAGAGGTACGTGTAGGTAAGCATCCTCTAGGTCTAGGGAGACTGTCTAGTCGTGTTGTCTGAAGGATTAGTGGATGGTCTCCAGTGTTTCTATTTTGAAATATGGATTGTCGATGAATTGGTTCAGTGGTTTCATGTTGAAAATGAGCCGTAGGCCTCCTGTTTTCTGTGGCCGGGTGCAGATGGTGCTGTAAAAGCCCGGTCCCGGGTTGTGGCATTGGACGATCGCCCCTTTCGCGACAAGGAGATTGAATTCGGCCGAAAGGGGATCAGAGACAGGTGACGTGAAGCCCCGTGGAGGGGAATTTGTAAGTGGAGGTGGTGAAAGGAATGTTGGACGAAAGCCTTTTTTGATTATTGAAAGAATTTTGAGATTGTGGGTTATTTTTTCCACGCCGGGTAAAAGTGGCGAAGTCTTGCGCCGACCGGGAGGCGGGAGAGTTTGGGGTAGTCAAAGTTTCCGGTGGGAGCTGCGGCCTCCGGGTGATGAATAACGGCTGCGGCGGTCGGGAGTTGCGGCCCGTTTCTGCTGAGATCTTTGGTTTTTGCGGGGGCGTCCACGTTGATCAGGCCGAAAGGACTGGTTCTTCTGGTTGTTTGGGTTGTCTTCCCGTGGTGACTTTGAAGGGTTGGATGGTTTGTTCCAATCTTCTGATGGAGTCCGGTGTTTGGACTTGTTGTTGCGTAAGGTTGACTTGTCTTGGCGGAAAGGCTTAGGCTTTCGTGATATGTCAAGGTGGGATGCCAGGGTTGGAATCAGCCCACGGGAAAGGGTGTCCGACTCGTGAAGCGGCTGGTTCCGGAGGCGGTGCCTGGTTGACTCGTTTAAATTGTTGGCGGATTTAAGGGCGGCTTCTCGTAACAGGAGCGTGTTGTTAAATAAGAGTATGATATGGGGCGAAGCTTGCTTTCTGAAAGAGCTGTGTGGTGAGAGATGAAAGGTTGCGGATCTCTTCTGGATTGGCGTCATCGGTGAGCTTTTCGCACAAAGCGTTGACTGCTGTGTTCAATACGTCAGCTTGTGAGGCGGCGCGACGGCTCATGCGAAGGCACTTGTCGTTGTGGAAAAGGGCGAAGGAGGGCACCTCGATGCGTTTTGGAATGGAGAGAGCACAGCCGAAGTCCAGCTTGACTTCGCTGCAGAGAAATTCACACTCGGGGTAGGCGTCAAAATTTCTCGGGTTTGTTGAACCATCGCCAAAGGTCCGGAAAAAGCTTGATTTGCGGCCGGGGCGGGGTGCAGGTGGTTCTGTGTCTAGTTGTAGAGGTTCGCCTCTTCCCAGGGCAGGTAACCGCCGTTCCGGAGGAGGCAGGTGAGAAGCGTCGTCGACTGTCCTAAAAGGCTGCGTGGCTTGGCATATTTATCGCGAAGGGCAAAGCCAAAGCCTGTCTTGAGACCACGGTTGATGACTGAGGCGTCAGCAGACTGTGATGGTTTGTAAGGAAGTAGTCTGGTACCGTTTCTTTCACTGTCTTGAGTACTGAAGCCAGGGGAATGGTAGAGTCTTCCGTGTTGTCGTCTGAACTGGATGTGCTTGGCGGGAGCGGACGGAGTCGTGACTTCCTTTGTCGCGAAGGCAGGAGTCGCGAATGCAGGTGTCGCGAAGGCTGGCGCCGCCGCAAGTCTGCGTTGCTTGGGTCCAGGTGGAGGCGTTTTCGGCTGTCGTGGCTTGTCATTGAAGCAACCCAGTCTTGAGTGTCAGCTCTTTACACCGATGAGGTGCAAGAGGGAGGCGGCCCAGGATGCGATCTTGCGTGCTGGTGAAATACCGAGTCGACTAGGATGTGAGCTTCGCTGCGAGTCACACTGTTGTCACGGCGAGACGACTTCGATGAAAGGTCGATGGGGGAGTTGGCGCTGGAGATTCCCCGGAGAGACGACGCGTCTTGTAGCTTCCTTTTCACTTCCCGGAAGAGAGTCTTGGCTTGCCGGAGGTTTTCCTCGAGGGCCGCAAGGTCAGGCGGGGGTGAGCTGCGTTGTCAGTCTTGGAGCGGCGAGTCGTCCTCGTCATTCGCGACATAACTGACGCGGTCATGACCGGCCGGCCAGTGGTCGCGAGGGAGAGGTGGAAGAGCAGGTTGAAGTGTAGTATCCAAAGTCAAAGCGGGGGGGCCTAAAGGGCGTCATGGGCAGGCGAGTCTTCTGTCGTAGCCATGCTTGTCGCGAAAGCGACAGTCCAAATTCCAGAGATCGACGTGGCGCTAACCCTCTTGGAGGAAAATGAATGCCGACATTGGCTATGATGACGCTTTATATAGAGGAGGACTGCGTCGCGCAGGCGCAGTGGGAGCACGCAAGCAGGCGAATACACGCAACCGAAAACCTCCAGGGAACATTCCATTGAGGACAGGAGCGTAGCGAATGGGGGGCAAGGGGAATTTTTCTCAAGTCAGCAAAAGTAGGCAAAATCAAAGTTGGCTTTGGCTCAGAGACGTTATGATACCGACAGTTAACAGCATTTTCAACTTTGATCCGACTTTAGCCGTACAGTTTTTCAAAATAAAAAGTCAATTTTTCTCTTAGTCTTTGGATCCAGAATTTATAAATTCTTGTTTACATACATATTATAGTTTTGCTAAGTGACCTTGATTGCTTAAAGCTGGATTAGTAGTCGGGTACGGTAACAAAAGAGGGAATACGATGGATTATAGAGTGGATGCTTCTTCACGCAAAGATTCCCCCTCCTCCCAAGAAGGACGAGTTCATTCGTTATTAACAGATTTAACAGTCGGCACCAACCCATTGCCATCTGATTGATCAACAGGTATAATAGTCGGCACCACGACTATTGCCCGATTTACGTGATCGGATATCTGCTTAGAAGCCAATAGGTCAAGGAAAAAGAATAAAGTTGGTGTGTCACGAATATGAAAGTACTGTCATTTGATAGTGATTATAAAAATAAAAATAAACGTTGCCACAAAAGAAAAACTGTGCAAGTAAAATAAAATGCTGTTTCATCAAACTTTTTTTGAGATAGCCTCAAGAAAAACCAACGCAGAAAAAAAGCCAAGATAAATCTAACAGCCAAGCGAGCAATTAGGTATTGGTTATAACAAAATACAAAGTTAACAGGAACCCTTGACTATAAAAACTTTTGACCATAAAAAATATTTAAAACATTTGCCGACTCTAGCTAAAAAAAACTTTAAAAAAAACGTTGTTTGTTGAAAACTACAACAGAAAAGTTTCCTTGCTCGCCTGATATACAGAGTGTGATGTCCTTGGCATGGACACACCTAAGCCCAGCGTGGGCACCAATGGTAATGACTGACACGGACTATCAAAGTGTAGGCTACAGCTGATAAGGCAACTGGCTTCCTGTTTACTCCTCCTTAAATATTAATACAACAGGAAGTCATGTGATATAATAAATACTATATACAGTGAATGGGTCAGCCTATTGGGTAATTAAAGGGTTATCTAGGTAAGATTAACATATTGACACGAAATTGAAGGCGGCCATTGTGGAGCTCACAGGTGACGACTCCACAATACAGAGAGCGGGAAAAAAAAAACAGAAAGAAAATAATCTAAGCCTAGCTGGAAATAAAATCATGATTACGAAGGCAAGATGTATTTTTTTAGTTACTACCTATTTTTAAAGAACGATACATAAGTTTTCGCTTTCGAGAAAAACTAAACACTATTTTTGAAAGCTGTTTACAAAATCAAAAAACACAAGATGTAAAAATAGATTTCGGTTTTAAGTAAATTGATATTTTTTGAAACTGAAAAATTAACAGTTTGAAATTTACTATGGAGCAATTTCTCTTTTTCAATTACAATCAAATTAATTAATTTGTTGTTGTTATTTCATGTAGCCTTTTTTGGTTAATTTCTTGTATCCGCAACCATTTCTGTAGGTAAAACGCTACATCGTTGCTTGCAAAAAGCCATCTGGTATCCAAGAGATCGGTGCCAATGTTGCTTTTGGTTAGGATTCACTGGAGTGGAAATTGTGGCTCCAAACAATTTTTTGTTCTGATGAGTAAAGAAATTCACATGAAAATACAAAAAAGATACAAAAAGGATAAAAAAGTGAAATCAATTTTTCACACAAACAACAATATACATTACATTTTTACCTAATTTTAAAGTAGGACATTTTAAAAATAAACAGAGCCGATTCACTGCACGAATAACTAGGGGACAAAACGTTTTAGCGTTACTCGCTACAGTTTAAAAAGAATTATCGTTTAATTCATGGGCAACAGATTACAACAACAAAAAAACGGAGAAGTTGTAACCAACTGGTAATTTTGAAAAAAAAAACTACAAATTGAGCTTGTCAGGAGCTCTACGCAGTCTCTTTGAATGATGTTGAGCATTTTGAAGTTGCGCAGCAATATCAACCTGTGTTGGTGATAGCACAACTTTACGTTTATTGTGATTCGGTTTCGCTTTTTTGTGAGCATGACCTGGCTTCGGTGGTGATTGCTTAGTGGATGATGACGTAATAATCGATGGAGATTGTGACATTTCTGGCTTCGAATTTCCTTCGAGAGGGGCACTGGTACTAGCCAAAGGTGATTGGTTAATTACGTTAGCAGACTCATCCACCTCTGGATTGGCCGAGAGATCGACGCTCAGGAACTACGTCAGCGGAACTTGGCTTTTCACGTTTCTTATCGCCAAAAGACATGCGTTTGAAAATAACGTGATGTTGCTCATTATTATTCACGGAGGATTTACTGCTTTTCGCCGTCGGAATAAGTGCGTTTGGTGGCTGTTCTGGATATTCCTTTTCAGCGGTATGTAACCTTAGTTGTTCGCGATGTTTGCGAATCTTATTACCGTTAGTATCAACGATAGTATAGGATTAATTACTACCTATTTGGTTAACGACACCTACTGACCATAGTTTATCATTAGTAGTACTAAAGTCACGATACCAAACCTTATCACGTATTTGATACGTTTTCAACTCACGATGGTGGGTGCTCTGTACTTGTTTTAATTGTTTACGCCGAACGGCTGCAATACGGTCAGAGAACACTAAATCTAGCCGAGACTTTAATTCTCGGTTAAAATATAATTTTCCGGGTGTTGCTTGCGTGGTAGCGGAGATAGTGATTCGTGCTGATAACAAGTAAGAATTTATACTCTCTTGAATAGTAGACCCCTGTCGCCGCGCGGCCTTGTAGACTCTTTTGAAATTACAGACATAGACCTCGGCCAGGCCGTTGGTCCAAGGCGCAAAACTTGGCCCAGTCATATGTCTAATCCCATTGAATTTTAACTAATTTTGGAATTCTGAGGACGTAAATTGGGCAGCATTGTCCGTAACTAAGCTGTCCATTAAACTATATAAAGTTATATGATTGTTTAAAACGTCAATGACTCGCGCGGACGTTGCTGACTTCATTTTATGCACGAAAGGAATTTTTGAATGTGCGTCTACTAGAATGAAAAACATGTAATTGTCCATCGGGCCGAGAAAATCAACGTGCATACGATTATTCGGCTTTAGTGGATATTCCCATGTGTGCTTTGGCCTAGATGTTTGAGTATCTTTATAATCTTGACAATTTTGGCATGATTTGACTTTATTTTCAATGTCAGAGTCAATCTTAGGCCACCAGACTTTTTGTCTAGCTAAACTTTTCAATTTATCTATGCCTAAGTGAGCACTGTGTAGATCGTTCAAGATTTGTCTACGCAAGGCCGTCAGCACCAGTACTCTATATCCCCAATATGGGGTTTCGTTTTCGGCCGAGATTTCAGCATGACGTGTGAAGTACGGTAACGGATCGGGAATTTCGCATTTGTCAGGCCAGCCATGGTTCACATAATAATAAACTTGTGAAAGGGTTTTATCACGTTTACTTTCAAGAACGAGTGTCTCGTTTAAAACTGGAAGATTAGAAATAGTTTCTAAAGCAAGAATATTATACTGCTCTTCTGCCTTTTCGAATTCCTCGGTATTTGGGAGGGGAAGTCGCGATAATGCATCTGCCGTCAAGTTGAGTTTACCGGGAATGTGTTCGAATTCGTAATCGTAAGCATGAAGAATCACTGCCCAACGCTGAACACTGGTGGCTGCCATCTGCGGTATTCCTTTTTTAGGGCCAAAAATCCAAACTAAAGCCTTCTGATCAGACTGCAGTATGAATCGCTGACCATAAACGTATTCATGAAACCGCTTCACTCCCCAAGCCACGCTGAGAGCTTCCCGATCAAAATGCGAGTAGCCCATTTCGGGTTGAGTTAGCTTAAGAGAAGTGAAAGCTATTGGTTGAGATTCGCCGTTTTTCATGACATGCATGAGGCACGCGCCGACTCCCTAGGGTGAGCCGTCACAAACGAGTTTGAGCTTTAATTTCGCATCGTAATGAACCAGAACTTTGATTTAGAAATAATTCTTTAACTTTACTCACGGCTCGGTCACATTCTGCCCCCCCCCCCCCCCCCCACTTGACACTTGGGTAAAATTAACCATAATAAATCCAATTGCCCACTTCGGTTCTAGTTGATAAGGTACTAAATTTAACTATTTTCATTTTCGTACAACTATTCCTGACCACGACAAAATAACACTGTTTGAAAAAGTTAAACTCTGATAGGAATTCAGAGCACTAATTTTCATTGCCAAAATGAAAAAAAATTGCAACTTACCGCAAATATGGAGCAAAGATGTGGTTGAAGACCTATCAGTTTAAGCTTAAGTTTTAAAGATTACCAAAGGTACCAGACTCGTTGCCAACTGTGATGTCCTTGGCATGGACACACCTAAGCCCAGCGTGGGCACCAAATGACAGACGGACTATCAAAGTGTAGGCTACAGCTGATAAGACAACTGGCTTCCTGTTTACTCCTCCTTAAATATTAATACAACAGGAAGTCATGTGATATAATAAAAACTATATACAGTGAATGGGTCAGCCTTTTAGGTAATTAAAGGGTTATCTAGGTAACGTTAACATATTGACATGAAATTGAAGGCGGCCATTGTGGAGCTCACAAGTGACAACTCCACACAGACAACGATCATAACGATAGGCTTAGTTAAAATACCGAATCTACATATATAGTTAAAAACAAAAACGTCAAGTGTGCCGTAAAAAATGGATTATATGATTGAATTTTCACTTGTTAAAATGTACACGGATAAAAATTGATGATTTTTAAATGAAATAATCAAATGTACAATTGAGAAAATTGCATCTGTTTAAAGTGGCACTATCACCGATTGAAAGCAGACGAATTCTGACAACATCTAGCGCTGTGTAGTACCATCTAGCGTTTGCTTGCACCAAGCGAAGGAATGCTTAACGGCATTTCATTTAACGAAACAAACAAGCCACGACATCCTTAATTATTGAGTGAAAATTTGGTTCATCCTCGTGCACCTGCGAGCAAGCTATAAAGGTTAACAATATCAATGTCGCTAGATGGCGCCACGTTATTTTCGTTCGCATTTCAATCGGTGATAGTGCCACTTTAAGTGCTGTTGTGCTTTAAGTTTTAAATATATGATTCGTAAAACACAACAGCACTTAAACAGATGCAATTTTCTCAATTGTACATTTGATTATTTCATTTAAAAATCATCAATTTTTATCCGTGTACATTTTAACAAGTGAAAATTCAATCATATAACCCTTTTTTACGGCACACTTGATGTTTTCGTTTGTAATCCGTATACCTTTTTTACGGCTATGGCGTTGCACTATAAAGATTTATGCATGCAGTCGATTGTTGCTGGCCACTTTGAAACAATTCAACTCAGCTCTGAAAGCATGCATCTGTGAAATAAATACGCAATTCTATCATTTTTAGCTGCCAAATTCGAGGCCGAAGAGGCCTAGAAATTTACAACGCAGCTTAGTTTGGTTTAAAAATACTAAACGCTGATTCTTTCATTCATTTCATTTATTTCCGAGGAACCCTGGTCCGAAACCGCACGCTCCTAAGTACAAATGCTATAACTCAAATCAACAAGATAACTCCAACTGTTACATAAAATCACGCTGCAGACAGGAAGCAACCTGTTTACGCCCGGGATAGCTTACCTACTCACCACACAAAACATAACAAAGAACAACGAACAACAAACCACACTGCACTGCAACACTAGGAGACAGGACCCTTTAGGCAAATGCTATACTGTGACCCCCCGTCGCCTTACAGAACCTAGCCAGGCACCGCAATCGCTGCAACGACTCCACTCCAGCTACAGCAGACAGCAGCAAATCCAGTGTCGGTATCGCACACATGAATCTTGCCAGCGATGCACGAAGATGGGCATACAATGGGCAAACCACAATAAAATACTCTGGCGTTATGTCCATGTGACACGCCTGGCATAAGGGGGTGTCGCCCACCCAAACCGAAATTGATGTCCACGCAAAAGCGAATGGCCCGTCCGTAACCGTGATATTATCTTTGCATCCGTATAACTCAGCCTGTCCAGCACTGTCTGTATGCCACAAGTAGGCTCAACACGAAAAAGAGTTCTGCCAGTCTCAGCTCTCATCCAATCATCCTGCCAGTGATGCAGAAGCCATCGACGAATCAATGGCCGTCTGGCAGTTACCGTAACAACTTGCACGACTGGGAGCGCTCCTTGAAAAACTGCTTCACGAGCAAGACCATCAGCCAAGAACCCGCCGAGTTAATCGCACCCAATAATACTTTGGACGTTAAATGAAAACTTGAAGATTGCTACAGGGAGTAGCAATCTTCAAGTTTTCATTTAACTTTCAACTATTAGTCGGAGCGATTAACTTGGCTAATAGGATTGACCTTGGCGGCCTTTCCCTGGTTGAATAATATCACTACCTTCAAAGGCCAATCGTTTTTTGAAACTTGGCGGGTTTTTCTTTCAATTCAATTCAATTTATTCTGAAGAAGCCATGGCCCCAGGCCGTACGCTCCTCTGGCCTGAATACAACATAACAGCAACGAGCAATAACAGCAATGACCTCAAAGAACAATAACCCCAGGTATCACCAAACAACACTACCAAATAACAGCTAACATCACCAAATAATACTATGTGTCACTGCACGGCAATCATGCCGCTAGATAGTTGCACTGCACACGGCACCGCACACCACACCTTGAATGTCAGACAGTAGCAACATCCTAGTTAGCACCCACACACACGATCGCTGGCACAGTACACTCGCAATTAAACTGCACCCACTCACGTTGCACACCCGATGTCGCACCACCATATCGTAACCTGCCCATTAGCAGGGTGTACCAGCAGTACAGGAGGGGCACCGTGGGAACGCATGCACTATATATGCACCCCCGTTGCCTTACAGAACCTAGCAACCATCCGTAACCTGCGCAGTGATGATGGTCCCGTAGCTGCTGACAGCAGGAGCTCTTTAAGTGATCTTTAACCCATACAGACAGCATGCTACGATAAGCTGCATAACCCGGGCATATAAGGAGAAAATGTTCTGGTGTCATGTCGACACCACACACAGCACAGGTGGGGGTGTCCACCCATCCAAACCGATGCTGATGACCACGCAGAAGCGAGTGGCCAGTGCGCAGTCGCGAGAGTACCCTTGCTTCCCCGAAACTCAGCCTATTCATGATAGGTCGAGAGTGACAAAGTGGCTGGATCCGGAAAAGGGTTCTTCCCGTCACCGCCTGCTGCCACTTTCCTTGCCAGTCACTAAAGAACCAGCCCCTTAGAAGCTGCCTCCTTGATCGGACTGAGAGTACCGGGGACACAGACGGGGCACCTCGCTCGACTGCTGCACGCGCCAATCCATCCGCCAACACATTGCCATGGTTGCCCCTGTGACCGCGTATCCACCTAAGAGCCACTGTGCCTGTTTGTAACGCAACCCACAACTTCCAGCCAATGGTGTAGACCACTGGGTCACTGACCTCGAGCAGCCGCAGAGAACGCTGCAAACTCCTCACACTCGACAGGGAGTCCGTGTAAATCGAGAACGACGGGAGCTCCAGATCAAGAGCCACGTCTAATGCCACGGAGATGGCAATCATCTCACACATAGTGCTCGACGTCACAGCATCTACACGTCGCATCAACTCAATCTTAAGAGATGGAACACAAACGCCAATCCCACCCACTTGTGTAGCCGCAACATACGAAGCGTCACAGAAAACATCACACTCCGTATATGCCTGCTCGAAAACCCTTAGAGTGGCTGGACACCATGTCCATGGACTCAACGGACACACCCACCCCA
>JAHWFP010120880.1:23864-37809 GCA_023313725.1 Lithobius niger | reverse complement strand
GGGGGGGGGGGGGATTAGATCCCCTTGCAAGGATCCTCTGTGATTGTTGCCTGCTGAGCTGTCATGCTCGGCAGTGCCTGGGCTCGATGGGCCTAGGTGCCACGCTGCTTGGTGGTGAGTGCTTGAAGCACTTCCGGTTACCTGCCCTAGTACGACCCTAGCGTCCCTGGGCTTGGTACGGTGGGCTCGTGGATGTCTGTGGCATGGAGCGACAGCCACCTGATATGAGAGCTGTGGAAGAGGTCTGTGTCTTCTGTGATGCGTCCTTCTGTCCGGATACTTGAACCATTGGCATCGGAATGTTTGTGCAAGACTTTAAACTCTGCTACTCACGGACGGCGGCTTCAACATAATCCGTCGAGCTTTGTGGGGAAGCTTGTTGCACTCTCCGTCGCTCTGGATGTGGGCTTGGACCTACATGGCTTGGGATTTTCCTGGACTCAGCGCCTGGTATTCTGTTCTCCAGCGTGAATTTCGGCCACTGGAGGTGCATCACCCGCTGGTTCTGAAAATTGGTACCATGCTCTTTCGGGTGGGCCGTGAGGCTTGAATGGTCAGAATCAGGTGGGTTCCTGGTCATAGTGGCAGTCATGGTAATGAGTAGGCAGATTCTCTGGCTAAGAGCAGAGAGGATGGCCACGTACAGTTTAGCCTTGCCCATAAATACCTTCGCGCAGTCTTTTGGTCGGTCTCCACTGTGGAGTGGCAGCGCAAGTGGGATGGTAACGAGAAGGGGAGGCGTCACGTGCTCCTTAAACCCTTTAATGCCCATGTCAAAGTGGATGCATTTTTTGTAGGTGTCGGTCGTGGGATTCAAACTGGCATTCACTTGGTTTGGAAACGAGCATGCTGACCACTGGGCTGTTGCTGCTCACTTTGTTCAGGGTCCCCAGAAACCCCTCACAAAGCTCGCGTTGCGCATTAAGACTTAGTTTTTTGCCATTCAGTAGTCGTCTAATATATAGGCCGTTGGGCAGTAAAGGTTTATCGAGCATATGTGTCGGCTGGGTTGGCGGTCGTCCCCGTTGTGCGGCTGTGGAGATGCTGCGGAGTTGGTGCGGCACTATCTGGTGGAGTGCAGTCAGTGGGAACAGTATCGGCGTGTGGCGCTGCGGGAGTGTGCGGACCTGGCACAAGTTTTAGGGATCCCTACTGAGGCCGGCCGTGCAAGAAACCATTTCCGGACCGTCCTGGTTTTTGCAAGGCACCCAGACGTTTTCAAGTGTGAGCAAGTTTCAGGTTCGTATTTGGATTTTTCGGTTTGGCTTAAGGCTTAGATTAAATTTTCAGAAAGAGTGCGTAGCGTCATGGCTTTTTGTCGACTCCGGTATTGAATAAATAAAATAAACAAATAAGACAAATGCCTAACACGTGCACGAACACGTACACGAAGAATAAGTAGCGATTATACTTATACTTTTTCTTAAAAGTGAGTTCAACGATCTTATAATAATAATAATAATAATATCTATTTTCTCACATTAATGCAACAAGACATGGAAAGATCATGGAGGATCGCTGACACCAAGCCTACTAAGCTACAGGAATGTATTTATACCCTAACATGCCTTAAAAGCAGTGGTTTGCAGTTGCATAGTCTGGACTTGAATACAGAGAGTGACGGTGCCATCACCGCATCCCTCGGAAGCGAGTTCCAAACGTTCACCACACGCACTAAAAAAAAAATTTTCTACAGTCTCGAGTGAACCTCTGTGCGACCAGTTTCAACGGGTGACCCCTGGTCATACTGTCCGAGCGGAGAGAAAAAAAACGACCACAGTTCACATCGTATGGTTATGTAACAACAAGTAGGTCAGCGCCAGGTCGCTCTTCAACCTGAGAATCCTCTTACAGGACCTTCAATCTTTCGGAAGAGAAAATTACGTAGATATGCATCTTCATGTTGGCCTTCATCAGGTTTCAAAGCGATGAAAAAGTCATGGTACACTAGAGGAACGAACAGGAAAAAAGAGAACAGGATGTTTGCTTTTTTGTTGGTGGAGGGGATACCAGTATCGCTCTTTTACAAGTAAAGATCAGGGCCACCAAGAGGGGGCAAGTGGGATGCTCCCCCCCCCCCCCAGGCCTGGAGCCCAAACCGGCTCGGGCCGTCACCAAAAACCATATCCGGATTAATTAAGGGGTGCTTAGGTCTTGGGACCAACCTACCAAAAGGCTGTAAATAGCTGAACAACTTCTTCAGAATGTCGGGCCGCCCCTCTTCTTCCTCCCATCAAAAGTAAATAAAACCCACCCAACTGGCTCCACCCCTCGACCCCTACCTCCTATAGCCGGACGCACACTGGGCTTCTCTTCTGGCGCTGCCAACCTCTTGGTTTTTTGGTTTTTTTTGGCGCCCAGTTGAGCATTAATGCTGGCAGAATTTGCTCGCCAGTAGTTTGTGAAGTGCGAAATCTGCCACATCGTTAGTAAACATCAAAATGGGTGTAATGAGCACTCAAATTCTTCAAACTAGGGCTGCCTTCCCCCCCCCCCCTCCCATTATATGGCCGATTTTATACAGCATTGTTGTGATTTCTCGTTTGCATGAAAATACTGTGATTTCCCGTTAGCAGTCGCCCAAGCTTTCATTAGATTTAGTTAGATTCAGGGCCTCGATCTCGTTTTCATGAAAAAACTGCGACTGGAAAAAAACATGACGCCATCACTGAATATTGTGCATCTTTGTTGAAATGAAATTTCGAATTATTACGTATACAGACAAATCAGTTTGAAACACACAAACAAAGGATTAAGTGTATCAAAATTCCCACTGCGTACAGACAAACAAAAGACTTACGGTTACCTAATGAGTGGGAATCTCGGTGATCTGGCGACACGTAAACAAACAAACAAACAAATATTATTATCTTAGTTACATAGATTATATAGATTTGTGAGCGCTTTGTCTGCTGAAAAAAAAACAAAGTCGAAAAACCATTAGTCAAACCGCCGTCAACGCCCGTCCAGCGACGTGCTACAAAAGCATATGGACAAAGAAACAAGATGCGATGACGCAACCGTAAAATTGATCCACAACTCTGTCTGCAAAGCAACACGGGTTGTTTGCAATCGCAGCGCTCCATTTTATTGACAGTGTAACTGATGGCGCAATTAGTTACAGTGCCGCAATTAAGGATGGTGCAAAGGGTGCAAGGCACCGTGCCAAGGAGGCAGGGTGCTTAAAATTTACGAGTAAGGGATAAAATATACTATTGCTTCGTCTAGATTGGGAGCACCTTTGTCCCCAAAATTGTGTACTTGTTGAAGAGGGGGCCCAACATTTTACCCTTGCACCCCTCGTTGGAAAAAGCTAGTTGCGGCACTGCCTAGTTGTCAATCGAAATTCCAATAAGTACGACACAGTAACTTGAAAATAAACACCACTCGTTGCGAAAAGGTAAGAGGTAGTGCTCCTTATGAAGATTATATACATGTTTTGAGCCTATTCTTTAAAATAACTCAAAACGTTGCATTTTTTAAAAGTTGTTTAAAGTTATATTTCTAAAGTATATCTAGACACACGCTAGTGTGTCGCGCCAAGTTAGTCAACAAACATCACAACAAACATCACATCAATTCAATTGTCGAGGTTGTAAACAATTGCAGCGGACGCCATAGCGTCAGTGTCATATTTCTTGAAGCGTAGTGGGCACATTTCAGGTACTTGGGGGAAAATAATAATGCGGTAGAAAAGCCTAAATGGTGTTGAAATCGAGAGCAATGACACGCCTGATAAAAAATAACTCTTATAGGAATGCCAGCTAAGCTGATTTCAATGCAAAATCTGACCCTGAATAACGTTGAAAATGTGTTACTGGTTACTAGCAAGCTACTAGCTAGCTAGCTAGCCCGCTCATCCCCATGTTAAATCCCATAGGGTGATTATTCATCGATACCGAGATAACGGGAAGGCTTCCAGCTGTGAAATTGGATGAATGGGTGCAGTAGTACAATACGAACTGCGTACATTTTATGGTTTCAAGCCTGGGGGCATAACGGGGATGGCGTGAGAGGGCGCGTAAGTAAGAAATTATTGTTATAACCATTGTTAGTATTGTCGGCATCGTCTGTCATTGGAGGGCTAAAGTTGCGATAATGTCGGACAACGTGTATACTGACGTGCGTGCCTAGACACACACTAGTGTATCCCGATAAATCTAAACAACGTTGCCAAAGAAATTGTATTCACGTCCGATTCACGAAAAATAAACCAACCTTAAAAACAAAGCAAAATAAACAAAGCCAAAAGCTGGTAATGAGGTTACCAAGTTGAGTGCTTTGGCCATTCAAAGAAGTGATATCAACACACCAAAACTAACAAAATAAAACAAATTACAACAAAATTAAAACCAAACCAAAATCCTATAAAGAGGTGACTAAGTTGAGAATGGTTCGGGCCTAGGTAAAAGCAAAGTGTTGAAAACCAATTTCTTGTTGACGTGGCACTTTATTACAAATCTGCACGGTAGTGGAGTTGAGTAAATACACAATTAAAAAAAAAAGGAGTGATATCATTTCAAAAGTCAAAACTGGTAAAAGGGGCCGCCAAGTTCCGAATGGTTCCGCCGTTCAAAGGAGTGATATCAACACACCAAAACATTCGCCAACTTAATCACACCGAATAATATTTTGGACGTTAAATGAAAACTTGAGCATTGCTAGTACCGAAAGAAGCAATGTTCTAGTTTTCATTTAACCTGCGAACTATTAAGCGGTGCGATTAACTTGCCGGATGTTTTGGTGTGTTGATATCACTCCTTTGAAGGGGTGAACCATTCGGAACATGGCGGCCCCTTTTACCAGTTTTGGGTTTTGATATTATTTTTCCAATACTTCTCAGTGTAAATCTATATAACTAAGATCGTAAGATTTGTTTGTGTGTGTCCGCAGGTTACCGAGAGGTTCCCACTCATTATTCTATTGTAGTCCGTAGTGGAATCTCGATAATCTTTATTCTTTTGTTTTTTTTGTATGTAGCCTACGCAGTGAGAATCTCGATACACTTAATCCTTTGTGTGTTTCAAACTGAATTGTCTGTATAATTAACTAGGGCCGTCGTCATATCAACTGTCGACATAATGGAGCGGGCTCCTCTTTTTTTTTTATGTTTGGCTGGGTTTCCTACTTCCCTCTTCCCTTCCCCCTTTCCTTCGTCCAACGATTATAAAAAACACCATTTTCAAATCGATACGCCTTTAATAACGATTTTCTGCGTAACACGCCTTTAATAGTTCGACACTGCCTCAACTTAACAATTAGCTTTAACATATTGGTGCAAAATAATATTCCAAAGGCTGAAATGATTTTAAAACACAAAAACTCCAGTAAAATTTAAGGCTAGGTCGATGAGATTAACGAAACTGGCCGATACGAAATCCCGAAATAAAATTACAAAAATTGCCTGTAATTGTAATTAACTGAGCAAAAAACGGCCTCGCCGTTTAGAAAAAAAAAACATTAGAGCTCGTATCCCCATACTAACAGCCCTGTAGGTACACGAATAAAAACGGTTAGAGTTCACTCAAACGCAACGAACTATAATTTGAACTATAATTTGTGTTCATTTTCTGTATGCATTTTTATCTTTCAATTTTGTAGCGTTTTGCAGTTTACGGCGTCTATTTTGTGTGTGTTTGTGGGTTTACGTTTTGCGAATTGGAGTTCAAATTATAGTTGGTTGCGTTCGAGTGAACTCTAATCCGTTTTATTCGTGTACCTTCAGAGCTGTGAGTATGGGGATACGAGCTCTAATGTTTTTTTTTAAACGGCGAAGCCGTTTTTTGCTCAGTTAATTTGTTGGTTTTTTTTTCGCTTCCATTTTATGTGTCCACTGTCCACCGATTTTTGTTTTCGAAAAAAACGAAACATTAGAAATGGATACTTATGTTTAGGTTCCGCCGAAGGTTTGTCCCATGATAATTATTTGATGGCAACACATTAGCGTATTTCTGGATTTAGCATGCGTCATCTCGAAGAGTAGTTGATTCTGGATTGTTTCAGTATCGTGGCAACAATCGCGGAAACAATTCAACTGGCTTCCCGAAGCCCGCATTGAAAAAGTAAATAAGTCACACAGTCATGTCGGCCGCCCACGGCCTCAAAATTTAAGACTTCGCACCCTACGGTTTAAAACTTGAAGATTTAAGGAACAATCAAGACCATTTAATTTTGGTTCCCCACAACGAGCTAGCTAACTCAAACAACGACAATGTTAGTTTCTCGGCACCCAACCATCGTTGATCTTGTTCGAGTGAGCTATAATCCGATGTTGCAGCATTGTAACATTTTGACATTGTTAGCCGCTCCGCCGCCTCCGCCTCCTCCTCCAGTCCAATTTTCTGAAATTCTCGTGCGCAAACGAACTCTAATATAAGCACGTCCTGCCGGCCGTGCTAATTTCTTAAGAATAAGAGACAGCTGCTTGAGATTGATTGATTGATTGATTGATTTTTATTTAAGCAGGAAATCGGCCCGAGGCCACGCATCCGCACTAAAGCACAACAGAAAACAGAACATCAGAGCAGAACATCAGAACAGAAAACAACAGGCCAACCATGGCACCACAATGTCAGCCCCTATACAAGAGCCGCTCATAGTCTCCAGAAAACAGAGAGAGGAGAAAGGAGGAGACGACTAAAGGATGGAGGAAGGACGACCTGCTTGAGATTTGGACCATTTTAACAATGGGCTGCCATAGGGATTTTGGCTCTTGGCTATTGGGCCATTTTGTCGCCCTGATGGTTCCTGAACCCCATGTCCGATTTCGGATTTGTTTTTTGATGAACCTCGTCCAGACTCGTGCGCTACTGCATGCCAAGTTTGGTTTGGGTAGTCCATGTGGTTTTAGCGTGATGCGTAGTCTAAGATCCCATTGGACTGTCTTCATAGCGGAGCTACGCTCCAATTATTCGAACCGTCTTTTCAACAAAGATGAACTGTGCTCATGACGGCATGATTTTTCCAGTCCACAATATTTTCATGCAAACCTGATCTAGGCCTGTATGACTCTTAACCTTTGATCTAACTAAATCTAATGAAAGCTTGGGCGACTGGCCGCTAAAGGAGAATCACAACATTTTCATGCAAACGGAAAATGACAACAATGCTCTGAAAACCGGCCATATATGGGCGGCTGCCCTAGTTTACTATAAACAACAACAACAACAACAACAAAAAAAAGAACCGTTTTAGTATACTATTCCGTTTCCGAGCGTTTCTTTTCCTAGCATTGCTAAAGCAGTTCGCTAAATGACTGTTTCTTTTTCCTACAATTTAGCAACAATTTTCAGTGCTGCATGTCTGTTTTCCTCGTTTCATGCAGTGCTAAATGCTGCCAAGCAGCAACAGGAAAGGTTCTAGCTCTGCTATGGAAACAAAATGGCTGCTTACCATCGATAAAAAAAACGTCATTGTCTAGGGCCTACAGCAAATACGGCCGTGTTTTTATAATTATGATTGATTTAACTGAAACCACAAAGCTGCAGGTCGATAAAGTAATAGAGCAGCGTCATGTGACGTCATACTGCCTACAAGAGAGATAGCTGCAAGGGGCACTAGATTAAAATGGAGGGGTAAACAACGGCACTTCTAATCAAGGCAATGCTATTGAGAGCGGTTCCATAGGCTTAAAAGAACGTTGTTTTCTCCAATCCCATATGCTGCTAGGTTGTAATTGGAAAATAAAGATTCCACTTGCTTAAAAATGTCAGCAACTGCCAACAAATAGACAAAAATCGCGCATTATGGGCCTAAAAAATCCACTCTTAACAACATTGTCTTCAGTAAGCCGCCCTTCGTTTCCCTCTCCAGTGACTCTTGCAGCTATCCTAGTTACTGGTTCCAGTATAGAGTTATATACAATAATATAACGTTGTGTCACTGTCCTCTAGACACACATCCATAAAATTGTATTGATTCATTTCGTGTTGCAATAAAGTTAAGCGATTGAACGATTACGGCAATCGCACGGAGATAGCAGTTTTAATTTGTTTTTTGCGCGGTACGCAAATAACTTTTTTTACACGGACCTACCGGATCGTAGGCGTTTTCGTATCTCAGTCGTCATCAGATCACATTTTTGGACTGCCATGTTTCGGTTGCCCGGAGAAGTTTTTTGCGTGCGGGTTTCTGATGTTATGTAATTAGCTGCAGCGAATTTGAAAAAATAAGCAAAACTGAAAATCATCATTTTCTTGGGATTTGGGGAGTCCGTGTAAAAAAAAGTTATATGCTGGCGGTCCGGTCCGTGTGTAGCTCTTTGTGTACTAAGCCGCTTGAGTGCTGCTTCTTTTGGTCATCCAGCACTAGTGACTATACTACTACTATTCCAAGGTCTTTGCTAGTGACGTTTGCTTGACGTAGGCATTTAAACAGTGCACTGCTGCGAGGAAAAGAAACGTACGGATTCCGTAGTGTTTTTGCTTATCAGAAACAGGTACTTGGAACTAAAATGGCGCCCAAAGACTCGTTTTCTTAGCAATGTGAAAGAGCGAGCATCGCACGGTACATGTTCGGAGCACCCTCACGACGGGGATTATTAGTCGATATGACGATTTCGGTTTGTTCGTACATATTTGGTTGTTAAGGAAATTGTTTACAGTTATGTAAATCAGTGCGGTACGTTTATTTAGGGGGGAAACCTTCTTATTTAAAGTGGGAGTTCCTGACGCTAAATTACTCAAGTATATTGTATTCTGTTTATAACCATAAGGTGAGTACAATTTTTACTCAGTTCGGGAAAATTAGTGTTTAAATGGAACATTTACTACGTTCAGAAAAGTGGTTTTTAGGGTACTTGGCTGAAATGCGGATAAGCCTAACTTTAACGAATTGTTAGGCCTTTCGTGTAATTTTTATGGTCCTGTAAAATAAAATTCGGCCAAACTTAAATAAACCTCGACGTTGGTGAGTTGCAGTGAAATTTTATCACTGTCAGATTAACTCTTTTTGGCGAAATAATTCTGGAAGAACTTTTGTGTGCGCGGCGTATCTTGAGTCCTGCAGTGTTTTATGAGCGGCTACGTCCTCCTGGAGGGGACGGCTTTAATCGACGGCCGCCATTGTTTTTGTAACCGTCTTGGATATCAACAAGGCACTCTGCTACCAAAAACATACAATTGATTTTCTGTGTTCGTTTTGGGGTGAACTCGAAATAGGATGCGGACACTATTATTTCTTTGTTTTCTTCTGAAACTTTCAGAACTTTGTTCGACTAAGTTTTTAATGTTCTGGTGTTGGTAATGGGATTTTTTCCCCCCGTAAAAGTTTTGGCGTTATTTAGCTTTTTTGTTTGGTTGGTCACTGATTGCTGGGGGAAAAAAACGAAAAAGGAGGCTGGTGGCGACGTAAAAGAAACTCGATAATTTATTTGTTAGTGATTATCGCAGGTTTAAAATAGGTTATGTTGTTGCTTTGGCCCGAATTATGTAGTTTATCCGAACCACGTTAAATCACTCAATTGTGGTACTTAACCGACGCAGATTGTCGTTGTCGATCCATTTCACACATGTATTTGAAGTTCTCTAAACACGTTTTGAAAACACGTAAAACGTTTGAAAACACGTAAAACGATAGTCCCGGCCGTGTTACAACGGCGGCCATGTTCCAGGATGCAGACAGAGCAGCAGGAAAAGGTGATTAAGAGAAAACGGAAAGAAGTATTCCAAACTATTCTGCCGTGGTCGCGTTGTTTACCTTTCAACGATAGGGCATTAGGGACTGCGAAAGCCTCTCCTGGGGGCCTGCCTAGTCTCGACTTGATCGCTTTCAAATCACATGCGGTTTTATCAAAAGTCACGTGCGATAGAATGGACGAGCTATGATTTTGGCGCTCTTTTTGGTAAAACCGCATGCGATTTGAACAGCGCAACTCGAGACTAGGGCCCCCGTTTTTTGTTTATTTTATTTTCAGTTGCCTGTGGTTTTGCTATTGTTAAGTTGTGTTTGTGTTGTGGTTGTGTTTTTATTGCCAGGGTAGGTTAGGTTATTTTATTATGTTTTTGTTGTGGTAAAAGAAAAATAATTTCCGTCTCCTTTCATTGCGGTGTAAATCAGGTTTTCTTGCTACTCTATATCCTGTAAAATGGCCGGCGCTTTAACACGACTGTTTTATCGTTTTACGTGTTTTCAATATTTTTTTCTGAACTTAAAGGTACACTCCGCCTGCCTTATAACAGCCACGCGCAGATCGCCAGCCGCGCAAGTTACCATAGCACCATTTTGCGAGACTCTGCGTAGTAACACAAGGCCAACTAAGATAGTAGCTGCGTTCCTCGCAGCAAGGAACGCAGATACTATCTCAGTTAGCCTTGGGCCGTAGTAGACGAAACAGCGTGAATGCAAAAATTGGGTAGTCGCAAACAGGAAAGATTTTCGTATTTTAAAATCACACTTTTTAATTTTTTAGGCTGGTATCTTATAATTTTTCTAAGGCGATCTATTGGCATAAATCATTTTAATTTTTACCGCATTAGTCTTTTAGATTTTCGATCTCATGGTAATTATTAGAAAACGATTAAAAATTAATACATGCACACAGCACACATACTCAGATGAAACGTCATGGTTATTAATAATATAATAATAATAATAATAATATTGTTAGCTTGCAAACCATCATATTATTGCAGGATGCTATTAAATTAGTTCCCAATATAATACAGAAAATCTCGTAGACGCCGCATTTTAAAACGGATTTTTAGCAAGGGACTGACTAACAGTATGTAAATAGAACTTCGGGACCGCACTTGATGTGGAGGATAGAAAAAAAAAGGATCGAATTTCGTATTTGGCCTCTTGCCTGGACGGGATTCACTGACCTAAAAGAAAAAACGCGACTAGGAAGTGCTCTAAAACAGTTGCAAACACATCCAAAAATCCAATTCGGTGTAATTGTTATTTTTACCACTATCTGTGCTCTTTGTGGAAAATGGTATCCAAAACTTGGTCACCAGGAGTGGCTAACCGCTCACTCACGAGGGGTAGATGTTAACCGTTTTTGTATGGGTTAAGTAATTGCACATTGCGTGTATACTATTGCGAGCCATGGCAGCCATTACTTTTTTTTTTTTTTTTTTTTTGTATAGCTGTGTCATTGCTGTAGTTTGACAAATAACCAAAGGGTCCCAGCCTAGCCTGATAACCAGGAATTTGAACAAATTTTATGGTTAGCATGGAGAATGGTTGACGTTGAAAATTATGAAAACTCTGACAGAATGCTTGAGAAATCGGAAATAAAGTCTTGTTTAAAAAAAAATCTTTTAGGTTTTATTTTATTAAATTCACGCAATTCATTCTAGAAGTAATTTTTAAAGTGTTGTTTTGTATAGATGTGGCCAGGAAAGGGTAATAGCCTACAGTTGTAAAATAACTATATGCTGACCTAACAGCAGCAATGAAGTCGTTCCAAATTCGTGCTTTGGGCAGAGGAGGGGGTGGGACACGTTAGCTGACGGGCCACACGTGGCAGAGTTCCGCCATTTAAACCAGGTCATTATTTTATGGATTCGTATTTTTAATTAATGTAAATTTGTGTGTGTCCTTGGCTGCTGCAGTCCCATCCTTTGTGAACAGGGCCGCATCAACCCTTTAATGCCCGTACCGAACTTAATCCACTTTTGGTCAGTCATGGAATTCGAGCCGACATTCACTTGGTTTGGAAACGCTGACCACTAGGCTGTTACTGCTCGCTTTGCTCATGGTTCCCAGGGACGGCTCACAAGGTTTGCGCTGCACGTTCGCCTGATTTTTTGGCGTTCAGTGTTGTGTTAGTGGCGGCGCTGTGCAATACAAGTTTTTGAGGCCCCTTGAGGGTGAGGGGGTGGGGGAGGTGCGGGCTACGTGTTAAGACTACCACGTATTTCGTTTTGTTGCCGCTGTTCATGACGTTAGATGTAGACCAGACCCCAACATCTTCAATGCCAACTAGTGAAGATGTTGGGAGAGGGGGGGGGGGGGGGGGGAATCGAATTTTAATTCAAAATTTTTTTAGAATTTAATAGAAAGGACTTTAATTAATTGATTTAAGAGAGAGGGGTGAGGGGAGGGCCTCCCTTGCCGGGGGCCGAAAATAAAATTGAAACAAATTGACCATGGCAAGGTGAAAGGCAGTGAGTTAGTTTCCTCAGTTTAGTCCCAAACGACTAAAGGTATTGAAAAAAAAAAAGCTTCCATATTTAAAGCAACAACATGCTGCATAATTTCTGGAAAATCAAAAAAAGTGACGACCATCAGATGGTGAAAAAAATGGTGCAACCTTTTGTTCTAATTTGCCCAAATCAAGGTTTTATAAGAAAAAAAGTAACCATATTTCACAGTAAGTATGTACATGCTCCAATTTCAATTCTTTTTCCTTGGTCAGGGGATTAGGGGGATATTGTAACGTAAATTCGGAATCTTGACGAAACTTTTGCCCCAAGAGTCAAATTTTAGGTGGATCGTGCACTTTCTTCTATTTTTAATATTGGACCGGGGTAATTGACGCTTCTGCCCTTCCGTTTCCCAAAATACTTAACATATATTGGTGTTTTAAACCTTTATTATTACTATGAAAAAGCGTGACTATTTCAGAATATCTTCACTGTGGTAAATGGATAATATTTTGATATGAGCCTACATATTTGACTAATGATTTGCCCTCGTACGACATCAAATGGGGCCTCACTAAATTAGATTCAGCTAAAACATGGGATTAATTCAAAGAAAGCTGACTGTTGGCACGTAAGTATCTACCAGTGCGGTATGAAACATACAAAAAGTCCCCTGGGTGAAGACGCTGGATTTCTCTGGTACATTGGGAAAAGGGCGTAACATGTCATCCATAGATGTAGTAGGGTGGCTAGAGAGTTGAATTGTTCACTTAATGTGAAAAGCATGAAATTAGATATAGATCCACATAAAGGGTAACTGGGGAAAAAAATAGCTATGATTGCAAGTTCAAACCCCCCCCCCCCCCACACCCTTGAGGGGGAGAGGGGTGATTCTTCCCTCACCCAAAAAGGTTTTTTGGCTGTAACTCCTTAATCGTCAAAAAATCAAAAGCATTGTGAAGCAAAACTATGGCATGCCATCATATTTTTTATTAAACATTTTTCATTATCGCATTTTAATTTTCATTATCGACCTGAATATCCGTTAACGGAAATACTCGGTCGATAATGGAAAAAAAATTTCGATAATGAAAAATATTTTCCGTTCACGGAAAACATTTTTCATTATCAGGATTTAATTTTAATTATCGGATGCCGAATTTTTAAGAATTAAAAGTTCTGTGGAGGCAGTAAACTGAATTCTTCTTAACGAAAACTAAATCTGTATTAAAGGAAATGTGAAGAATAACACGCGTGTTCTGAATTAAAGGAAATTGATTTACCGTGAACGAAAAATCTTTTTTCGTTAACGAAAAATGAAGTTTCGATAATGGAAAATGAAGTTTCGATAATGCAAAATCGGCGATTGGCCAGAGATGGCGCTGGTGTGCTGCACGCACCACTCAGATAACTCAGACGAATTCTTTTACCTTTAGGGTTTGTTGCTGCCGCTGGATGGCGGCACACGTAGAGGAGAAAGGAAGTTTCTGTTGTGGCTAGCGCTATATGTTGATAATGTTGTGGTGTATTTAAGCAGCATTTAAGCAAGACTTTATAGGTTTTAAACAAAAATCTAGACCAAAACCATGTCTACTTCTGCATTGCATACGTTTGTACAGGGTGTCCCACTTAAAACAAACTATTTAAAAAAAATCATATCTCAAAAACCATTACTACAACAACATTTCTACAATAACAGCTCCAAGCCCTCGTGGAAGTCGCCATTTTTGACGACGCGTGCGAGTTTGAGAAGCTAGTCCTAATGTGCCAAGGCCAATACAGATAACGTCTTCTTACTTCGCTAATAACATTCTGGTTTCGATAATGAAAATTCTGGTTTCGATAATGAAAATTCT
>JAHWFP010120880.1:0-13970 GCA_023313725.1 Lithobius niger | reverse complement strand
TTTCTTATGGAGTATTGTTTCTCCAAATAAAAACTGGTATTGTATATAGAGTTTTATCGATTATTTGCCGGGGGTATAAGGGTTACAGGCCCAATATACGTTATCTCAATTTCTTACGGAGTATTGTTTCTCCAAATAAAAACTGGTATTGTATATTGAGTTTTATCGATTATTTGCCGTGGGTGTAAGGGTTACAGGACCAATAGACGTCACTGCAATCATCAAGAAGAGGTGGTATTGGCCCGTTACGTTTTGGTCACGCCAACGTTAAGGCCCGTTCACACCACAATGTCACCGTGTCCGTTGTCCGTCTCCGGCAAAGCATCGCTGTAAAACGGAGAAAAATGCCGCACCTGTCTGCCTAGAACGCTTGCTGACCTTTTTATTACCACCTCCCCCAAGCAAAAAGAATGTAATGGTCCGAATGCAAAACTGTACGTACGCGTTCAATTGGGGTCATTCTTACCACTAAAACCAATTTGTGCGAGTGCTTGTATTGATACTAGTTACGTGCACTTATTTATAGAAACATTCTTTTCAATATTGGCTATAGTTTTCGATGGTCTGGTATGCAACCGCCATCTTTGTATCAAGCGCCAAAGAAAGTCACGTGCGGCACTCGTCGTTTTGAATGGCTGACGGAAAACTTCAACCGTCCGCCAACAAGAGGAATATGACATTTTTCGAAACCAGTCGGACACGCAACGAAAGCTCGGCGTTGTGCCCGCAGGCCGCATTTGGGGCATCGGACGATGGACATGAACAAAATGGTGCGGTCTGTCATGAACTTTACACATTGCTTTCTTTTGAGGGGGGATATCCCTACTGAATATCATCGGTGTCGCCGGCCACTTAAGTCCCTCGTGTGCTAGGTTATTGCTACCATATTGGTGCTGTTCGCCACCATTTCCATTTTCCGCAGTACTTAGCGTGTCTAATGGGCGATGACCTCGTCGTCCTATCTGGGGTTTTTTAAAGTTTTGCAGGAGGTGCACCTGGTCCGTTGAATCAATATGCGTGTGATGTGTCAATTTTCGTACCAATATTTAGCCCACGGCTGATATTGGAGATCTAGTTTCGATTTTTTTCTCTAAGGGATGTGTGAAAGTCATTGGTGGACATCCATATTTGGTTTGCACATGCACTTGATCATTAATGTTAAGTTCGTGAAATCCGAAAGTGTTCGTCAGGAACATTACAAATTGTTCATCCTTTTCGATACTGGCAACAATAAAAAATTGACAACTTCCCAAATAAAGTGTCAGCGGAAACTACTTCAAATTAAATCACGTAAAATAAACCATAGCCTCGTCATGGGCTGCCTTCAATAAGGATCCATTGTCGATATTATGCTAGTTTTGTGGCAATCTCACTGCGTTAAGTCTTTTATTTAGGCCCTCTCATTGCCACACAAAATTGTCAATAACACTTTAACAGTTTATAATTGTTAAATAATTCTTGGTTCGCAATTGCTGGCAATTAGGATATCCCACCATCCATTATTTTTCTTAAAATAAGTAATAGTTATTGGTGAGAAACGAGTGGTTATCGATTTTTAACCCACACCTGCGATTTTTGGCCCGGCTCAAGTATTCAAATGCCGGGACAATAAAATCACAGCCATAGGTTAAAAATTGATAACCACTCTTCCTCACCAATAAATGATTTGTACCACGGTAGGGTCGTCAAGCTAACTCGTATTTAATTAAAACGTGATTGTGTTTTGTGAAAATTGATTCACTAATACGGTAATCAATCAGTATGTTGCTATGAATGAAGGTCATTTCATTTTAGTTTATATAAAGGGGAGTAGGTGGTAGACGGACGAGTCCTTTGGGTGGGTCAAGTTTGTGGAGGGAAGGGAGAGTGGGTGGGAAGGATACAGGCGTCGTTTGGCCAGATTTCATGCTAGTAAGCTCGCTCGTGTTTTCGAAGCTTTTGGAAGTGAAAAAACTTGGATAAGAGGCAGCAGGGAGAGAATGAAATTGTGCCAGGACATTCTGGCAAGTATGTAATTAATTTTGTGCGTTTGTGTTTTGAGAATTCTTTAAAAATTACGGTAACAGGGTATCGCTATGAATGAAGGTCATTTCATTTTAGTTTGTGGAGGGGGGGGGGGGGAGGTTACGCAGAGTGAATAAGCTTTGGTAGGGCCAGACATGTGAAAGTTTGCATGGGTAGGATTTCATTTGGGACATTCCGGTGAGTTAAGTAATTCCTTCTGTAAGTTTTTATTGCGTTTACTTTTTTGCACGCTGTATTTGGTTGTTGGTGTGTGCGTTCCCGGTCCCGCAAGTGTCAAAAGTGTGGGTTATCGGCAAAAGTGTGGGGTAACTTGATAACCCACACAGTTTGTGATGACGCACACTTCCGGTCACGGTTAACGGGATTTAACCTACGGAAATTTAGCGTGGCGTCACAGCCGTGGTATAAATACAGGTAATTGATGGCGGAAAATAGAAAAAGGAACATTTTTATAATTTATAAATTGGCTTTTACGATTTTTTCTTCACTACTTAAGCTTAAAATATTGAACGTGCGAAACTTTGTAAACATCTGAATTTAGTGTTTTCGCACGGGACACTTCCATCAGTCGGATATCTCTGGTTCGAAGCAGATCTCTGCCTCCCGTGGCATTTTTGAGAAGATTGAGGCTTAATGGCACGTCGACAGCTTGGTCATTAGCGCTTTTGGAGAAGAGAAGGGCCTGTGATAGCCTCGTGGTCACGTAGATCATAGTAAATTCCGATTGGAATTCCCTATATAGCAAAACCTTTCTGGCGTTACGACTTTGGGCTGGGAGTGGTGAAACTCCAAATTTTGGTTTCGTTTCAATATTAGCCATGGCGGTGGTGTTGGTCTCCTATCTTATCCCGAGACGTGTTGGTGTCTTCGTCTCAGTGACTAGTCTCACAGGGATGATATTAATAATAAACACGAAAAGGCCAAAAGAAAACATGCAGGGTCAAGGTTATGATCGCTAACGCTTATCCAATAAGAACATTTTTTAAAAATAAATAAAAATAAAACACCGCAAACAAATACACACTTCAAGTAAGATAGTAACATTAAAACAAGCTAAAAATAATACTACCTTGCCAAATTAGAATTGTCTGAACAGGCGCCAAAACAAGTTTAAGGCCCTGACCCTTTTTTTTTTGAACGACCCAGTGTGGTTGCTGTTACGTCTCTAGGGAGCCTGTTTCATGCTTCAACAACTCTTTTGTGCGAAAATAATATATCCGCGCAACCTTTTTACAAGGGGGTACAACTAGTTTAAACAGATGGCCGCGGGTTTGTGAATCGGTACGTAATTCGAAATTCTATCGTAATTCCTATCAAAATTAATAGGATTATTTAAAAGCGAGAAGACCAATAATTGATGGTCTGCCCACAACCTCCTTAATTCAAGTGGGATCAGCCCAGTAGCCGTTAAACGTTCGGTGTACGTCTTTTTTCTTTAGCTCTATGTGAAACGACGTTGGACACGCTCAATCAAGTCGATGCTACCCACCAGATATGGTGACCAAACTAGACATGCATATTCTAAAATCCGTCGCACATGACCTTGAAGGGCCCCCAACCATCCTTTTTCTGTGAACGTACAACTCCAATTGTGGTTTCGTATTTAAGTGACAGTTAACTAGTAGCAAGCCACATTAACTATACAGTACGGTTTTGTGTACTATAAATAAATCGGCTTAACTAGCTGGCTGATCTGTAAAGGCGGTATGGTAGGGCTCTGCTGATGCCGGATTCGCCAGTTAGGATCCGGATCACGTAAAATGAAACAATTTTTGCCGAAGGCGTATTTCAAATTCACTTTGTGTACTGTACTAAAGTCAACTAAAGTGGTGTTTACAAGATCATGTCAAAAACCAAAACTGGTGAAAAGGGCCGCCAAGTTCCGAATAGTTCTGCCCTTCAAAGGAGTGATATCAACACCAAAACATTCGCCAAGTTAATCGCACCGCTTAATAGTTCGAAGGTTAAATGAAAACTAGAACATTGCCACTTTGTCACAACCGAAGTACTATTCGGTGCGATTAAGGTGGCGAATGTTTTGGTGTGTTGATATCACTCCTTTGAAGGACCGAGCCATTCGAAACTTGACGGCCCCTTTTACCAGTTTTGGTTTTTGATATGATATCACTCCTTTTTTAAATTGTGTACTGGCTCAACTCCACTACTGTGCAGATGTGTACTATAAAGTGCCACGTCAACAAGAAATTGGTTTTCAATAATTTGCTACTACCTTTTGCCTATATGCCGAATCATTCTCAACTTAGTCACGTCTTATGGGTTTTTGGTTTGGTTTTAATTTTGTTGTAATTTGTATTACAATATTTAGTTAGTTTTGGTGTGTTGATATCACTCCTTTGAAGGGCCGAACCACTCAACTTAGTGGCCACTTTACCAGTTTATGGCTTTGTTTATTTTGCTGTGTTTTTACAGTTGGTTTATTTTTCGTGAATTGGACGTGAATACAATTTCTCTGCAACGTTTATATTTATCGTGATGTACTAGTGTGTGTCTAGGCACGTACGTCAGTATCCACGTTCTCATTGTCTGAACTTTGGCCGTCCAATGATAGACGATGCCGACAGTACTAACAATGGTTATAACAATATTTTCGTACTTACGCCCCCTCCCACGCCATTCCCGTTACGCCCCCAGACTCCAAACCATAAAAGGTACTGTTGTCGTCCAATTTCATAGCTGGAAGCCTCCCCGTTATCTCGGTATCGATGAATAATCACCCTATGGGATTTAACATGGGGATGAGCGAATTAGCTAGCTAACACGTTTACAACGTTATTGATGGTCAGATTTTGCATTGAAAGCAGCTTACCTGGCATTCCTACACGAGTTAATTTTTGTCAGGTGGGTCATTGCTCTCGATTTCAACACAATTTAAGCTTTTGTACCGCATTATTTATTTTTCCCCAAGTACCTGAACTATGCTTCCAGATATAAGACACTGACGCTATGGCGCCGCGCTACAATGGTTTACAACCTCGATAATTAAACTGATGTGATGTTTGTTGTGATGATTGTTGCCTAACTTGGCGCGACACACTAGCGAGTATCTAGATAATCATGAAAGAAAAGACGAATCGTCAGCATGCATCTCGCTAATTGACCCTTCTGCCTGCTGTGCCGTTAACACGCCATTGACACCAGCTTCCCTACCGTCTGGCTGGCGTCGGTTGCTTCATAGCCTGCCTTCTAACAAAACTTTCACCTCTACCAACTCTACCACCCCTCTTGAATCACCACCCTGACATAGATAGGAAACAAAGATGATTATTTTCGACTTACGGCCCTTACAAAGGACGGGTGCATGCATGCGCACTGGGGTTAGAAAGCTGGCTGTAATTAGACAATTTTATCTCAAGAATGAATTTTATCTCGAGAATGAATTTGTTTCTCGAATGCATTTTTCCCTAGAGTTACAATTGTCTAATTACAGCCAACTAACGTTTTTCCCATGTTAAATTCAATATACTTGTTACTCATTGGTAGCATATAAAATTGGAAAGGCCTACGCAGCTGAACTTTTGCACATGAATGCATAGTGATCTGAACGTGGTCCTTTTGTTGGTTCGGGGCTTGTGGGGGCTTATGGATTTGGACACTGGATGTCCGTGGCCAAATCCATAACTTGGGTAACTTTTGACCGATTTTGAAGTCTGAATACACCATTCGAACCGTTTTTTTTTTAGAGCTATCCATTGGTACTACTGAAAAGTCAGTAGCTCAAATAGTTTTTGAATTATTTAGCAAAAATTAAAATATAACCAAAAATAGACCTTAAAAATTTATGGCATCCACAGTTGGAAAAAAAACACCTATATCAAGAAAAATATAACTCTGAATCGGCATTGGATGTGCTATGGTACCAGCTATATTGATAACAGAGGCACTGTCAGAATCTTGGGTGGAAGTCATCCGCCTTACAATCGTGTCCGTTTATATTGAATTTGTGAGCCCATAACCAAAATTCGCCTAATATTCAAGCTGCCTTACCATCCCATATCCCTGCAGCAATGCAAGCAGCTACAGACATCAAGTATCAACCTTACTCAAGCATTCCAACTGATTTCAAGTTTGAATTATGTTGCTGTACTAAATTCATTACTGCGCTGCATGACTACCACTAGCGAAATAATGCAAGTCAAAGGGCAAGGCTACTGCCTTGTTCATAAAACCACCACTGGCTCTGTGGGTCCAGTCGCACCATAGGATCAACCGATTTCATTGGTAGTGGGTGAACACAGGAGGACAATTTTTTTTTCCTCGAACAGAGTGATGAATTGCTGGAATAATCTCTCTGCCAAGTAACCGTGCTAAGTTTGTGAATAATAAAACAACACTTCGTTGCAGTAGCAACGGATCAGACAACGACCGGGGGAAGAGGGTTGCTAACTGCCACCTCAAGTTATAAGGTGAAACAAAAAAAACGTAAAAAGACCTTCCTCATGACGGGTGGAATCATCTCCAAGATTCCATGGTTAACGTAGAGGTGATCGCGGAACATGCAGTCCAGTTGCCAATGCTGATTTTTGGCCTGACCTAAACAAATTGTCTGCACAAAATGTTTTTTGCGCAGAGATGTTCTACAATATGTCCCTACTCCAGAACATAATAATGCCCCCTTGGCACCCTTGGGGAATTCAAGATGGCGTCCAAAATGGTGACAACAAAACAGTTTTTTGCTTCTAGCGTCTAAACCCTTCATCCTATTGCAACTTAACCGGTTACCAATTACGTTACCAATTTCCTTCAAAAAAGGTTCTATTCATATTTTTGCTAAAATTAATCCTTCTTGCCGAAATTCGTTTTATTTTAGGCTGTTAACGCATGTTACATAAACAATTCCAGACTTTACACAGCTGCAGTACGCGTTCTAATTTGGATAAATGGACGAAATTCGTTATTTAAGTTATTTTAGGCTGGTAACGCATGTTACATATACTATTCCAGACTCTACACAGTTGCAGTACGCGTTCTAATTTGGATAAATGGACGTGATTAGGCTAAGATGAAGATGTATATTTTCCAACAAGAGTAATTAAAACGATTTCACGGGTAATTAGGAGCAGTTTACCTACATTGTAGCGTTTTGCTTTTCGCTCTAATTTACCACAAGTTCCATCTTTAAACAGCTGCAGTACCCGTTCTAAGTCGGATAAATTGACGTGATAAGGTTTAGATGAAAGATTAAGATGTATAATTTCCAACAATGGTAATTAAAACGATTTATATTAATTAGGAGCTAACCTACGGCAGTTTTCCTACATTGTAGCATTGGGCTTTTCGTCCTATTTTACCACAAGTTCCGTATTTAAACTGCTGCACAACCCGTTCTAATTCGGATAAATCGACGTGGCTCTGTTTTGACGAATTCCAACAAGGGTACTTAAAATGTAAGGGTAATTAGGGTAATTAGGAGGTAAGCTACAATAGTAACTTCTACAGTGTAACGCTGTACATTTTTCGCTATTTTACCACAAGTTCCATCCTTAAACTGACGTAGCTATAGCTTTTAATTAATACAGGGTGTCCCAAAAGTCTCATTCCAGCCTCATAACTTTCTAAGGGGTTGAAAGACACTAGTGAAACTCTGGTTTGGTTAAAGGATCTACCATTTTGTACAACCGGCATTACGCCTGCCACCCTTGGGGGGGGGGCCTCCAGGGGCCCCAACACAGAAATTTACAATGGAATGGGGGGTAGAGGAATGCCTTATTTGAAAGGTCTTCATTAGGCGGGTAAAGTGCCGCAACGATAGCTTCGATATGATGAGTCCATCCAAAATGGCAAGCCGGTCAAACATTAGGAAATTCCTCTACATCCTTGTCTTACTCAGGCCAAAGACGTCGTAAAGGGACGTAAATGGAAGCAAAAGGATGCGTTCAATTTAGTTGGATTACACCCACGTCTTTTGCGGTTTGACACCCAGAGTGTGGGCGTCAGTTTCCTCCCCCCCCCCTCCTTTTCCGGGGGGGGGAGGGGGAGGTCACTGAGGCTTCAAACCGGAAGAGACGACGTAGGTGTGATCCAACTAAATTGAACGAAGCATTTTGCTGCCACCTACGTCCCTTTACGACGTCTTTGACCTCAGTAAGACAAAAGGATGAAGAGGAATTTCCTAATGTTTGACCGGCTGGTATTTTGGATGGGCTCATCGTATTGAAGCTGTCGTTGCGGCACTTGACCCACCTAATGAAGACCTTTCAAATAAGGTATTCCTTTACCCCATTCCATTGAAAATTCCTGATTTGGGGCCCCTGGGGGTCCCCAAGGGGGGCAGGCGTAATGCCGGTTGTACAAAATGGTAGATCCTTTAATCAAACATACATTGCCAGAGTTTCACTAGTGTCTTTCAACACCTTAGAAAGTTGTGAGGCTGGACTGGGACTTTTGGGACACCCTGTATAAATCGGTTTAATTGCCCTTTTGGAAAATATACATCTTTATCTTTCATCTAAGCCTAATCACGTCCATTTAGTCGAATTAGAACGGGCGAAGCAGCAGTTTAAAGAAGGAACTTGCGGTAAGGTAGAGCAAAAACTTGACTGCCATCCAACGTTAAAACTAAACAATTATAAATTAACAAAAGTTAAAGAATTAAAAAGTTTGAAACAAAGACGATGGCTCGGCTGCAGAGGAAGGGTTGAAGGTATTGGGTTAGGGTCAGCAATGCCTTACCACCAAGGTTAGACCTACGAGGAACACAGTGGTCCCCGATGGCCTCGCCAAACGTGTGGGACAAGTGGGGGGAAGAGCCGGGTATAATTGTCAACGTTTCATTAAAAAATATAATAAAAGCTAATAAAATATAGTTAAAGCTTGGCCAAAACCAATAATTGTCAATCTTAATACAGATAATAAAACTAAAGTAAAGCAAAAACGTTTGTTGTGAAGTTACAACCGGACAATGGCCGTTAACACACAGCATAAGTCAAACATAATGGTAAAAGATATAGAATAAGCAGGTATTAGAAATAAAATGTGTACCGAGCAGAGCTGCAGAACAACCGAGGGTCAAACTCGACAAAACCCTGAGAGGTCTCCCCTCGTGACCAACCTCCGAAAGCTGACCAGAGAAGGTGCCATGACAGCTTCTCATAGCAACTGGTTCCAAGGATTCACAACACGATTACACAAATTACGGGAGTCAGTCCTAGAGCGATAGACCACCAGCTTCAGTGGATGGCCTCTAGTCCTCTCACAACCACGAATAACAAAAAACTGCCGGGCTTCAATATCAAACAAGTTATTTAAAAGCCCATATGTGAGTGTGAGGTGTGGGTGTGAGTGGCGATCAACCTGCGATTTACAAATGTTGTTAGATTCAGATGGTCAAGACGCTCACGCTCATTGTACGATTTGTGATAAAGGCCCGACTTTTACGCTGTACAGATTCGATCAACACAATATCCTTGATTAGGTAGGGTGACCAGGCTGCCGAATTCTATTTCAAGAGGGGCCTTACATGTCTTAAAGCACGGACAAGAACTGTAACATCGTGTGATTTAAAAATATCATCGGATCAGTATTGCTTGGGTACGGGCAGCTTTCACGATCACGTTAATCTGTGTGGAGCTCTTCATATCACGTGTCAAGGAAACCCCAAGGTCCCTGTAAAATCATTCGTTTTCAAGGGTACTATTACCAATGGAATAGCTGAAAATCTTATTATTTCTACCTAGGTGCAGAGTCTTGCATTTAGTACTGTCATGTAGTTGCCATTTCTCAGACCATTTCTCAATGTGGGCAATGGCTGTGCTTAGAACAAGATGGTCATGCAAGTCCGTAACAACCTTATATAGCTTCACATCACCAAATTTTGGGATATTAATTTCTGGGATATTTGTTGTCAGATCATTTATGTAAATGACAAACAGTAGCGGGCCTAGAACTGAACCCTGAGGTACCCTACTTATAACTGGTTGACTTGTCAGACAGTATATTTCCCACTTGGACCCGCTGTTGTCAGTTAAGAAGTAATGAGAAGCCACTGCATGAGATTACTGTTAAACCCACACAATGCTAATTTGAAGTAACTTCTCATAAACAACCGAATCGAAAGCCTTTGTGAAGTCGATGAATACACCATCGACTGGCTTACACTCATCCACAGCCCTAGTCCAATGATCCATACAATGTAGCTGTTCGAAGGTAGTGCTACTACCTAGAACAAAACCGTACTGGTCGGAATTTAGAATATTATTTTAATTAAGATGCTTGAACATGTGGTCGCGAATTATTCGTTCAAGTACCTTGCACGGAACACAAGTGAGAGATATCGGTCTGTAATTCTTTGGAATTGCAGAATAACCCTTTTTGTATACGAGAATAACCTTAGCGGTCTTCCAAAGATCAGGAATACCGTTAGTACACAAGGAACGTTTGAAGATCATGGTTAATGGAAGGCAAAGGTAAAACTATTCTTGAGATTTCCAAGGACCCTGTAGACTAATGAGGAAGTAAGCCGGACATTTGCTCAAAGTGGGACATTATGGTTGGCCGCAACTCCAATGGCAAACGCTGAATTAAAGGCATTAGCCTTGTCCAAGTCTGATAAAAAGACTCTTTAAGGGGGAATGAACCTTTTTTGCATTTGTTTGCAGCCTAACATGGTTATAGAAAGCATTATGTGAACCATTGTTGAGAATTCTTTTTTCTCCCTTAATCTCAAGATTTAATGTGCACTTAACACTTTCTTTAGCCATTGCATCCCTAGTGAGCTGGAGTTTCTTTCGCATCAACAATATGAGGCTTTGGGACAGTGATGCATTTTTAGCCTTCTAGATATAGATTTACAGTCACCGATCGCCCTGCAGACCAACCCGTGAAAGACGGCCCACAGTTCATTGATGTCCAAAATTGGTGACATGTGCCTATGCCAGTCACTGTCAGCCAATACATGGTGCAGCATGTCAAAATCTCGGAGAGACTTCTGTGGTATTTGCTACATTAAAGTTAAGACTAAAGGTGACCATTTGGTGATCACCAGGTCAATTACCTCGATCTCTCACCATACGCTCACCCCCCTCGATCCCCCCTAGTCGGCTCCTCAATAAGCTGCTGCAGAACAAGCTCGGATACGCAGGTAAAAAAATATCCTGAACCGAGTTGCAGAAGTTTGTGTGACTTCAGTTTACACATGACATGTTACAATCACCCAAAACTAAATTAAGTTTGCCTGCAAAAAAATTGCACATATCTAAAATGGAATGTTCGTCTCTGCCATTTGGGATGTAGCCCAGTACAATTCGCAGCTAGTCCGGTGCCAGATCAATCGACAATGCCTCAGTAGATCCTGTGTGGAGCCGTCCGATGTAGGCCAACCCAGCACGAAGAACAATTGCCACGACCCCACCTCTACTGCCACGATCACGACGCAAAACAATTGACAACTCTCCTCACCAGCATGCTGTCAGTGACTGTATCATCAAGCGGTAACAAAAGATTAGGTCGAATCTATCGGACAGCAGGAGGAGATAAAATTTTTGTCGTTCAAACTTTGAGCATTAAGCATGATGTATCGAAGTCCCTTTTTGCAAGTTATGATGTCTGTTTGCCTCAACACACAGGAAGAATGAATGTTAGAAAGATGTGAAACAGTGGGCGCGGAACACAAATGCTTGACCGTCAAATGCCCAGTTAGATACTCGTTTCCCCCACATGCATTACCAAGACTTGCATCGACTGCAGACAGAGAAGCCTGCGAACAGTTTTGGAGCACACATTTTTCTCTTCTAGTAAGGTGAATTCCGTCACGTGCAAAGTTTTGGGGTTGTTTTTAAGAAGACAATCGGAAGCATCCACAAATTGAAGGTTCCTCATCTGGCACATACACTTCAGCAGTTCATTGCATTTACTAATAAAAGTTGTGGGTATACATTGTCCATTTCCTGGTCTTGGAAGAATGCCAATGACAGTTATGATAGCAGAAGGGCGTTGCTGCTCAATTATGGTGATCACCCGTGAGATTTCTGACAATATTCTCTGTTGATCCAGACTGAATGTTATTTGCACCAATACAAAGTATGACACATGACGATTCCGAGGTAGTTTGAAGAATATTTAGCATCCATGACTTGAAATCTTGAATGGTCGCGCATGGTCTTGTCCAAGTCCTGGATCCATTTACACATGCCAAGCGAAGATTGCGTACGTGCAAGTCTCCTACAATAATGACTTCAGAATGTGGGTTTGACATTTGAATGTGCATACCATCGATAGCCGGTCTTGGTACTTGGTTAAATTGTCCAATCTTGACAGGGTGTTAGAAGATGCTCTGGTCTCGGTTTGTGTAAGTTGATTACCCTGATTCACTGGAGGACGATTGGATTCACACAGAGCCGAGCCTATTAAACCCTTGACTGGCTTAGTTCTTCGTGGTTTGCGCTTTCTGACGGTGATGTTGGGGTGAAGTATGTCAGTTGTTGGTGGATGTAGTCGTTGATGGCAATCAACGTGTGCCTACAGTAACTGGACCTTGCCTGTTGACTGGATACTAAGTAGGTTTATGACAATATTTTCACCTGATGCTGCAAATTTGTGCTCGTTAGTTGTTAGTTCATCGATTTACCACTGAAGTTTTACACAGATTGAAGTCATCAATTATTCGAAATTCGTAAGTCTCATGTCAATAAATTTGGAGATCGTTGCTGTGTATTTCAATACGACCTTTTCGAAACAAGAAATTAGGTTTTTGGCGTTCAGGTCAACCAAGTCGTGAATTTGTTCCATGGCATTAAGGATACGTTTTTCAAAGAACGTGATACCATCGGCAATGGCATCATTAATAGTGGAATTGTCTGTTATTTGTTATGAGCGATTTGTCGCATCTAACCACATAGTGTCTCCGCGTGCCTGATTGGCCCTCACTTAAGAGCTCACTGAAGTTTCGTCCTCACGTGCCTTAGTTGTAGGTGGCACTTCCACAACTATGAACTGCATTCTGCATTGACACTGGATTACAAGCCGCAAACATAGTCAATTTCAAGCAAAGCAGGGAAAAAAATAAAAAAAATAAAAAAATAAAGTACACTGGCAGATCACAACCACTAGAACCTGGAACCTGGCCCAGCAAGTAGCGACAAAATCAGCCAAGATGGCAGCCTCCAGCAGATTCTAAAGACACAAACTGGAACGCACCAATTTCTCACCAAGCACGTAGCCCAGAGTTCCAAAGTTTGTCCAAGGGGTGCAGCAAACATTCATAAAGATACCTGACCACTTAAGGGAATCCCCACTGGTCTAATTTCTTCCAAAAAACGCACATGAAACAGGAGCACCAATGTCACTCAACCAGCCTCAACCAACAAATTATGCCTTTGATCTCAAAATGTGACCAACCATGCCACTTTCAACAGTTGCACCGTACGAAATTCTTATTGCCTTCCTACCCAAAGGGGTAGTGGGGAAAGGCGTACCATCCACAATAAAAGAGCATAAACCAAGTTAATAACAGGATCAACAGCTTGAGCGTCTTTAATCATTTTTCGATCATCCTCACCAAGAACCGCAGTTGATAACAGTAAAGACTGCCTGCAAAAACAGTCTGCAACAAGGTTGAATGATCCAGCTCTATTTTTAATATCAAAATCGAAACAAGAGAAAATCAAAACGGGACAAGGCCCATCGATACAATCGCCCTGTTGGAACATTCGCTGACTTCAGCCATTCGAGGGAGCGATGATCAGAAACGACCGTAAACTTGGTGCTCTCGACATTGGGGCGAAATAACTTCACAGACCATAGAATCGCCAATGCTTCTCTTTCCACAGCCCCTTGTATCCAATCAAAATTCATACTTTGTGCTTCCCTGCTGAGCTTCAGTGAAATTACCCGAATTTACAGTACCCTATAGCAGCCGAATTTTGATTTTCTTTAGAAAAACATTCTTTTCCAGTTGTTTTACTCAAAAACGCATCAATGCACGAAGCAAA
>JAHWFP010120878.1:0-15690 GCA_023313725.1 Lithobius niger | reverse complement strand
ACCAGCTATGGAAATCATCTACCAACCTGGTGATTAATAAGTGATAAGCGCTCTTGTGCAAAGTGATAAGCAGGAATCAATCAATTTCATTGTTGCAGCCGTTCGTCTGACGCAAATGAATGCACGGCTACAAAAATGAAAGAGTTGTACAATACCATATAACCAAGAATTCTTTTCTTCCTACTCTACGATTTTTTGAGTGAAGAAAAAAGTTAATTGCAGTTGACGACCGGCATTTAAGAATGGCTCTGTGTGAACCAGAGGGTTGTACTTGTATACAGTTGGATGGTCTGCTAAACTATGGTTCAGTTATTGCTTCTTACTCTCTGTAGAACCCACGTCGCAAACCTATGAAAATCGTCTTGCAGGCGTAGCCGAAAATGTCGTTTCTCCCTGTGCAACTCGAGGTGCAGGACGATATATGGTAAACTGTGGTTACCGGACACGAGTTTACCGGTCTGTGTTTACCGGACACGCAAATTCACGGTTTAAGCCGCAGCCAATCAGTGATACTTCTGCTTTGAGATTATGGGATGGCAACCGCCAAAATAGCTGAACTTGGTGAGCAAATTCAGTCGCAGTAACTCAATAATGTTGGAGATTGTAGACGTAGCGTTTTCGCGTTGCGTGTGGTTAAGATTTGGAATTCTTTACCAGACGAAATTGTCACCTTGCCCACAATTCATACGTTTCGAAGCCGCCTTAGCTTTTTATGCGTCGGTCTTATCCTCCGAGTTGAATATGTATTCTTGCATATAATTACGCTCTTCTTATGTCCTTTCCCACCCAATTAAACATTGGCTGCCTGTTAGTGACCCACGGTCCTTGCCTGACATGTTGATGTTGCAACAAATTGTTGTATTTTTTTTTATTTATTTTTTTTAAATGGTGGCAATTCCCATTTTGAGGATGCTTTTGTTTTTAGTACTTATCATAACCATAATTTGTTTTACATAACGATGCTTTTTAAACCATCTCATTTGTTCATCTGCTTTTATTTTTACTTGGGCCGATCCTCCACGTCCCGTGTCCAACACGTTTGGCGATGCCATCGGGGGCCTTAGAGTCCCTGGCAGGTCTAACCTTGGTGGTAAGGCATTCGTGTCCCAACACCTAATCCCCTCACCTTCCCTTGCCGACCAACCTCTTTCATTACATATGATCGACTTCTGTTTTTTAATTGAGGCTGGCTGTTAGCGATCTTAGGGTCCTTGCCAGACCTGTTGCTATCGTGAAAAATTATTATTATTATTATTATTATACTAGCGGAGTCGCTCGCTCATTTCGCGTCGTCTCACTCCCCCCCCCTCCTCCCTCATTAAGTTGCCGTTCGGTCGGTAGATGGCATCGTATGTTCGAGCTGCTGGACGTTGCGTTCTGGGCGCAGCTACTATCTCAGCGGGCCTTGGCTGCTTCTCTCATAATTTGCCGTTCCGTCGGTAGATGGCATCGTATGTCCTGCTGGCTGCGCTGCAGATGCAGATGACTGCTTCGTATGTCCTGCTTGCTGCTGCTGCTGGCTGCCTTGCGGATTTTGTGTAATTATATATATAGATATATATTATTAAATATACCGACGATTAGGGTAAAACGCGTACAACTACAGTTAAACTGTGATACTGTTTGCAAAATTTATCCTAGCACAGGCAAAAGTTTGAAATAATTTTCTAATAGCTGTTCGATTTTATAAATTGATGTTTGCATAGTTTCCGCATTTGTGGCAGCCTGCGTGTAATAGGAATTTATAATTTGCCTTTTACGCACACCCGAAGGTGTGATTACGACAGGAGTGAATGATGTGTTTCTCGCGAGTCTCATCAGAGGCGAGAACTGTGCGCGCCAGGTGGACATCATTTTTTTTCTGTTTTTTTTTTTTTAATTGTTGTTTTAATCTTAAATTTCTGTTATGTTCTTCATAGCTGGTCGTTACAATAATTTCGTAAATACAATGAATAAATAAATACATTGTAGGATTGGCCTCTCGCGAATCTTACTCAGACGAGAAGAGGAAGTCAGCTCCGCCATGTTGGCGTTACCGGCGTCAACGAAGCGCCTGAAGCGCTGCAGATTGCGAAGGTTTGGAATGCATTGTTTCTAGAAGAGTGGCAACCCCTCCGAATCTAGCACCTGGTAAAGAAGTCCATCGGTCCCAATAAACTCTCCCGTTGTCACGTCAAGAGAATAAACTTTTATCGATCACACCTTCCTTCTCGCTGATTGCACAGCGGACACCAGCGGAGAAGCCATCAAACTTCGAAAACTCGAAATCCTAGTCGTTTGGGGGCATCAATATGCCGAGCGTATCGTACCCTATCAGCTCCCGTATAATGTAACCACGATTTGGACGAATGGTCAAGCGAATGGATGGTCATTGCCGCTCCTGGGTTGACCGCAAGCGATTAGTGTTGCACGGGACATCACGAATGGACGCTGAGTGACGTCATAGCGGAAAGTGAGAGGTCAAAGGTTAACGGTAGCGCACAGTTGGAAATTAAGCGCTCGTTTCGGAGGATACAAGGCTTGGTTTAACGAGAATCCTCGTAGGGAAAGTGTCCATGGAAACGTCGACACTGTAGTATGTGAGCAAATGGTGATTTAGAGACGTGATTTGAAGACCACGCTCGTGGAAGCTAAGGGGACATTTGCGAAAAGATTTCTCGTTTATTAGCTTCTTAAAGCAACATACCGCCTGCCTTATAACCTTCCGCTTGCCTTATAACCTTCCGCCTGCCTCACAACACCCACGCGACGATCACATCCGCGTATTTACCACAACTAAGGTCAACTGAGACGGTAGCTTCGTTCCTCGCCGTGAAAAACATAGCTACTGTCTCAATTGGCATTGCGCCTAATAGTCCAGCCACCGTGAACCCATTGACTGTGTCGTCAAAAACCGGAATGATTCTTGTATTTTAAAATCACAATTTATAATTTTCTAGGCTAGTGTCTTACAATTTTGCTTCGGCGATCTATTGAAATAATTAATTTTAATTTTTACCGCATTAGTCTATTAGATTTTAGATCTCATGGTAATTATTAGAAAATTAGTAGATGTACACACAGAGATGAAACGTCATGATTATGGTACGCGCGCAATGTATCATTTAGTGACGGGTCGTTCTTAAATATAGTTAACAATATTCAACAGAAAATCTCCTAGACGCCACATTTTACAACGTTTTGTTAGCAAGGGAAAGACTAACGGTAAGTAAACAGACCTTTGGGGCCGTACTTAATGTGGAGGATCGAGAAAAATGGCGCTGGGAGGTATATCCCTTTAAAGGTTCCTCCTCCCTTATAACAGCCACGCGCACATCGCCAGCCGCGTATCTTACCATCGCACCGTTTCACGAGACTCGGCGCAGTAATACAAGGCCAACTAACTCTATCTCAGTTGGCCATGGGCGTAGTAGACGAAACAGTATGAACGCAAAAATTGTGTCGTCATAAACCGGAAAGATTTTCGTATTTTAACATCACACTTTATAATTTTTTTGGGCTAGTAGCTTATAATTTTTCTTCGGCGATCCATTGGCATGAATAATGTTAATTTTTAACACATTAGTCTTTTAGATTTTTGATCTCATGGTAATTATTCGAAAACGCTTAGAAATGAATACATCCACACACAGATGAAACGTTATGGTTATTGTAAGCGCGCAAAGAATCATATAATCGCAGGATGCCATTAAATTAGTTCCGCAATATTCAACAGAAAATATCCTAGATGCCACATTTTAAAACGGATTTTTAGTTAGGGATTGACTAACAGAAAGTAAAAAGAACTTTGGGACCATACTTGACGTGACGGATCGAGAAAAATAGCGTTGGGAGTAATGTACTTTTAACCTACTCAGCCAATGGTAAGCTCGCAGATGGCTTCTAGCCGTTTAGGGACCGGTCCCTATTTATCGCGGGGAGGGAAAGGGGGTGTTTCTAAACTAGAGGGAAGTGAGAAAAACTGTTTACACCCATTCGCTCCTCCCACATAAGCGTGACGTCATGGAGCAGAGATGTTGCTGAGGCAAGTGAGGCAGGTTTTTTATCGCTCACTTCTTGACCACTTACTGAACCAACATGGCTGCCATCACCAGTAGTAGATGATGAGGTGGTCGTGTTTCTAAACTGTAGGAAGTGAGATATGGAAGATGTCTATACTTTAGAAACAAAATCCAACTAAACAGAGATTAATAAGCATTTGTGTTATGTTCTTACTAACATTTCTCTCGCTGAAAAGAGATGTACAGCGTTTATTACTAATTTTTCTAATGTTGAGAACAATAAGTGAGGCAGTGCTGTTTCCAAGGCTGGCTGAGATAGCAGCTGCGCTCCACTACTATCTCAGCCGGCCTTGGCTGTTTCTAAACTGATCGGTTTTGATGACGTTTAGGGCGTGGCTTAGAGGAATCCATCTCACTCTTCCCTCTAGTTTAGAAACACACCCAAAGGGGAAAAGGGGGGGGGGGGTAACGAAAAACAGCAAAGTGGGAGAGCTCTAAAAAGAAGACTTGAGTTAGAGTCTTTAGGGTCAGAATTTTACGTTTGCTTTAGGCCTAGCCTAGGGTATATATTATAGAGGCTTGCAGGGTCTAGCAAAGTTCGTACCTACTGTAAAGTCCTATTCGCAAGAATTACCCCTAACCAGGGAAAACCTAGCGGGGTCGAAGAAGACCAGCCGGAAGCTGACCCGAAGGCTAACTGATTCTGCATGCTTGGTCCATTTCATTTATGCGATTTGGTTACCCATGACAACCGCGAAATAACGAAGGGGGTAATGGAAGTTTCTTGAAGATTTCATCATCAGGAAACGGAAATGGACTTACAAGATATAGATATGCCCACCTATGAAAGATACAACAGGTAAGACTGAAGATTGGCCATCGGCCCCAGCAAACATGCGAGTACACAAGATTTGCAACAGGGGGATTGGTAAAGTGTTGGAGGTAACCAAGAATCGTTGAGTGTTCTCGGAAAGTTGGGGGAGGGGCAACTGTCTTGTTTTTTGTCCTATTTTGGGTGTGAGGTTGGGGGGTGGAAAAAAAAACGGTGACCGAATTGAAGAAATATACAATCTAAGCTCAAAAAGGCACTGTCAGCAATGGATATTTCTAAAACTTTTAGCTGGACCCAGCCCTCGATTACTTAAATGTTTACAAGGTTTTCAGCTGTGAGTTACAGTGCGAATGTTTAGTACAGAACCTTTTAAAAAATATAGTTTTGTTTGAGGCAGTCTTCGTTATTGCAAGCGTTGACTACGTTGGTATGAGCATGATACGCTCTTTACCTTTCTCATAACAAAAGTATTGTAATGGGAAGAAGTTTGATATGAGGGGGATTTAAAAAACACTTTTTGAAAGTGCTCGTCGCTTTGGGGGTGGTGGTGGGGGGGAAGAGTCCCATCTTTCAAGTGTTGGTAATGGCATGTGTATGTGCAGAGTATGAGCGTGTATGGGTATGGGGAAGTGTTGGTACGTTGGCGCGGGCATATCACACTATTTGCATTTGTCATACCAACCGTATGGTAAAGTGAATGGCCCCCGGAAATCTACTCGTGCTCATGTCGATGGTGGCATGTAAAAAATCCTAAGTATTTCCTAGCAAAATGTCTCTCTCCGTCCCGAGATAACCTTAACAACTGAAAAGGACGTTAATTCGACAATTTTTTCTTTTTTCCAACTGCTAGGAATTTCGATAATTTTAAAAACACATCTTTGAACGTTTTCAAGAACATTATCATTACTTTTTTTTTAAATTCAGTCTTGTTGTGTTTCCGGCACATTTTCCACATCTGCATGGACCCAAAGCGGCGATTCGAACTTTTACTTATTTAATTTAGCTACAGAAACCACCTATTAAGTAGCCTCAATTGCCGTAGGGAGGGGGAGGGGCGGCAAGATTTTTTTTCACTCTCCTGGGTGGGGGCAGGGGGGGGTCATCGATATTAAAAGAAAAACTTGAGCATTGCTACCTACGATAGCCGGTCAGGTTTTTCATTTAATCGTTGATCTAAAAGTCGGTGGGATTGGCGTGGTTGTTTTTCCTTGGCGGGAGTGATACCACTACTTTCTAAAGGGAACACTTTTCGGTCAGTAGATGGGTTAGGCTTGGTGCACCATATAGAAAACTTGGTGGCAGCCGATTTTATTCTTATATCAGTACTTTGATTGGCTGAAGTTTGGCGTGTTCTTTAACCCTTGTGGGTTGTTTTGTTTCTGATAATTGATATCTGATAATAAATCTTAACCAACGTTAAAATAGCTATTAGCGATTTTATTTATTATACTATGTTCATTATTGGTTGTTTCGTGACGAGTCGGCACAATCAAAACCGGCGGCATGTTTTAATTTCTGATCTTTCTATAGCTTCTAGCTGCGATAATGTGGTTTTATCTTACTCATGACATTGTTCGCAGTAAAAGTTCATATTTTATGCAGTAATCTAGTTCTGAATTATAAGACCACGGTTTTAAGTAATCTGAGTTTAAAATAATCTAAATAATTCGAGTGACTCAGGTTGAACCGTCAACCTTAGAGGACAAATGCCAAACCCTACATCTTAAAAACAACAAGGTTATTCTAATATTTAAGTCCAAAAAGCTACGGAAATAGGTCTGCATCTGCATACATTTATCAAAAAAGTGCACCCCCTCCCTCCCCCCCCACCCCCCGGCTATCCATCCTTAGTTACCAGGTTATTAACTTATTATAAGATTTGGTTACATTTACTTAAAGAATTTATTAGCCTTAGTAACTGGCACACTGGATACGTCGACTAATTAAATAAGCATCATTTATTTTTTTCCTTCTAAGGGGTTCATGGGTCATGTGTGGTTTTAAGCTCGATAGCATTGTGTTCGTCTTCTCGCACTCCCACCCTCACCTCACCTAAAAAAAAAATGACAACATAATCGCATTAAGGGTTGCCGGCGCCAAGCAACATAATATGCAAATTACGACAACATGTGGTCTCAACTCGTATTCATTACAGAGGTACAACTTTAACATAAAAGCAATAAAATATCTTCCCCGGTCGCTGTCTCCGTTACAAGGGGTGAAAATAATTGATATTTTCCCCTTTGTGCCCGTAAGCATTAAGTAACTCTAGCCCCCCATTCATCATGCGGCAGTAATGGCGTCTTCCCTATACGCTTCGCGAGGTGATGACTGGATTTAGCTGAAGCTACGTGAAGATGAAGACATATCGGAGGAAAAAGATAGATGATTCCAAAGTAGGAGGGAGGAGGGAAGCGCCATTTCTCAATGTCACGTGGCCCACCTGTAATTAGATCGGCAGACACCAAAGCAAACACCTGGTTTCGAGAGTACGACATTAATTACCATCATGGCGGCGCCCTGCGCGAGCGAACAAAGATGGCGGCGGCTTCAGTGATGACGGCGTTCGAGGGATTCGACAAAGACAAAAAAAGTGTACGCGATTTGTAAATCTGTAATTCTTCCGACGGATTTGCGGAGATTTACAGATTTGCGGGATTTAAAGATTTACAAAAGATTTAAGGAAGCTTTAACGATTTACATGAAGTTTTGCAAGATTTATAAGGATTTGCAGAAGATTTAAAGATTTACATAAAGATTTGTAGATTTACACAGATTTGCAGATTTGCAGGGATTTAAAGATCTACTAAAGATTTAATTAGGATTTAATGATTTACATGAAGTTTTACAAGGTTTACACGGAATTGTAGAAGATTTAAAGATTTACATGTAGATTTGCTAGGATTTAAAGATTTACAAAAGATTTAAGGAAGCTTTAACGATTTACATGAAGTTTTGCAAGATTTACACGGCTATGCAGAAGATTTAAAGCTTTACATAAAGATTTGTAGATTTACACAGATTTGCAGGGATTTAAAGATCTACGAAAGATTTAATTAAGATTTAATGATTTACATGAAGTTTTGCAAGATTTACTCGGAATTGTACAAGATTTAAAGATTTACATGTAGATTTGCTGGGATTTAAGGATTTACAAGATTTGTGTTAGATTTACAAGATTTGAACGATTTACACATGATTTACAATATTTACACATTATTTACATAAAATTTGCAACCGATTTATAAATCTAAATCTTAGGTGTACATATTTCTAGCTTTGTCGAACCCCTTGTGACCGTTTGACTGTTGCCCGTTGCGAGGCTAGTCCAGGCTGTAATATATAGGTAATGATACTCTTATTCTGTCAATAGTGAACATTTGGGTGAAGATAGTACCTACTGTCAACGATTAACGCCAGAGAGCGCCGTTGTCAATAAACCTACGTTTGTGCTATTGAGCGTCAAAACAAAGCAATCCCGGTATAAGAAGAATACTGAATTAATCGTTTAATTAATAAACATTAGTTATTTTTCAGGGCTACCCATCCTCCCTCTTGGACTACATTTTGAATTACAATGTTGTTCCCTTCAACCCCCCCCCCCCCCCGACACCGAGAACCATTCAATTACTGGTACGGCCAATTAATGGTACAGTGGCCCATTCTTCCCTGGAGACCTTCTTGAGCAGCGCTACTACAAACAGCTCTATTTTCAGCGCTGTAAAAAAAAAAAAATGACAGAGCAAAAACGATTTAGTTGAGGAGAGGGGGGGGGAATGAAATTAAAAAAATAAAATCCCTCCCCGCGTGACGGTTTTGACGTTGACGTCAGCACAAGACGTGGGGGAAATGACGTGACGTGAGACGAAGCCTCCTTCTCTTCCCATCACCGCTGCTGCCGCGCCGCACTCACTCAAAATCTCGTCATTAATTTGATTTTCAGTTTCGAAATTGGTTTCAGCTTTCAAGTTTTGCCACCGCTCTTGCTCCGAGGCATGGATTGATGGACAGAAAAGGGAGAGAGAGATAGACGGATAGGTAGAATGAGTGACGAGGCATCTTTATTAACGGGCGAGCAAAATGGTAAGCTTCAAGGAACGTAAATAAGAGGATGCGCTGTGAGGAGACTTCCGGCACAGAAACGGCTACTTCCGCCGAATACCGGAAGTGTTTCTGTGTGAACGCTGGTTACAGAGTTCCAACCAACCTGGAAAACTCAGGGAATTTAGACTACGTTTGAAACTCAAGGAAAACTCAGGGAATTCTCCAATTTTTCACACAAAAAAATACCTGGGAAATTCAGGGAAAAAGGCTGGACTTGGAGGCTAAGGCCGATATAAAGTAATTAAGCGGTTCTCGGGAGCGCACCCATGGGTTTTTTCTTAACGCATGAAACGTTTTTTTATGACACTGTCTAAAAAAAAACAATTCCGATCACGCATCAGCACTTTCACCAAACATTACCTGGAACCGATGACCACACTAGCTCTGCTCCATTCACATGATCGCCTAGAAACAAATCTACGGGTGGTTCAGAGGCATGTCACAGCTAAAGACTTAGATCTAAAGAATGACTTTTATAAAATACTAGCATCGTACCCGGCTTCGCCCGGGGATTTGTCTGACCCATGGTTGTTTCCCAGTATTTGCTCGGTGCTGCCTGACCGTTCACTGCAACAGTCGATTTTTCGACACTCCCCCTTTCCGCCAATCTTCTCCCTCCCCTCTTCCCTCCTCCTTTTATCCCGTCCTCTCCCTTTCCGCTTGGATTCCTTCCCTTTCTCCTCTTTGCTATACGGAGTTGGACACGTACCCGGGTCCCGGGTCTAAAGAATGACTTTTATTAAAATATGCAACTGTTGCACGCTGATCATGGCATTAAAACATAGATATTGTGCTCCACAACAAAATATCGTTTTGTTTGGTAAAAAAAAAAAAAAAGCATCGCCCGCATCTGAAAAATCACGAATCGTCACTCACGAGAACCAATCAATTAATTTGTATCGGCCTAATCTTCAGAGCTGCAAAACCTTGTAAACTACAATAAAAACGCATCCAAACTTGTCATAGGACTATGCCTACTATATTAAACACACAGTTTGAAAAAAAAATGTTATGTGCCATGTTGACATCTAAAAGTTCATTATATCTGGCTATACTGTTTTGCAATGTGTAATTCCAATGAACAAGCAAACATGGTAAAATGTGTTTAAAAAAGATTCCTTCCTGGAAGTTTGTTAAATAGCCTGGAAATTGACTTCAACTACGCTGGAAAACCCCGAAACCTCAGGGAAATTCATATCAGTATGTTGGCGGCTACACTGAGTTAGCCGCACCCAAAACAACAATCGTTTAATTGTAGTTATTGCCCAGAATATACTTTCTTAATTTTCTAACGGCAATTAACCAATTAGTGTAGCCAGTAAACGACAGCCACCAGCCAATAATTCTTCATTTACACTGATAAAACGAGCAGCCGGTATTTTATCAGATAAAACTGCCGCCTTCGTCCCTAAAGTTTTTTTTACGGTCGAATATCTGGTTTCCGGAACTCCACCACATAACGCAAGTATGACGGTACTACATTTAGCAGGCCTAAACCGATTTCTAAACGCTCACCTGATAGTCACGTGAGCCATGAGTCGACTTCCAAGCAATGCACGATTAGTCTTTGGTTACCATGGTGACAAAACGATCAACCAGCATAAGCTCTCCGCACAAGCATTTTAGGCCTAATCGCCGCTAGTATTCAAAGCGTGGCGGCAGAAGTAACTGCAGTATACGTAATATTTTAAGTGCAGTATTTAAATAAACGTAAATATTTGAAAATAAATTAATAAATGTCGCAAAACTTAGTAATGTTACGGATCACGCTCTATTTTAAAGTTGAGAAACAACATTTTCATTAAAAGCAAAACATGTCCTTGCTTTGTGGTTGACGCATTGACTGGTATACTAATGTTCGTCCTACAACAATTGGCAACAATTGTCAACTTTCACATTGAATTAGTGACAAGCTGGATCGTTGGGGGAAACCACAGTGGCTTGCCATCTATCGGTCGCGCGTCGCGTGGATACACTCTAATGGCTGTTTGCCGTGACGTCACCATGAGTTAGCCAATGACGAACGAGAACAACGGCTGTTTGGCCGTCTGATTGGACTAGCCCATTCACGTGATATACACGTCACAGCAAACATCCATGGCGCGTGGTATAACATATAATGAAAGGGGGGAAACCAGCCAGAAGCCTTATTGTAGAACAATCCGTTTTTTTCTTGTAATTACTATCACAATCACTGGAACACGCACTGAGCGTCGTTATTGTTAACATCTCTCACGTTCTCAGTCGTTATTTGTGCCGCTAGGTTGTCCAGAGGGACCGTTCGACCATTCTCTCCGTAGTCCTCATGGTGCCCTGAGTTGCTTAGAGTGTTTGAGTGCTCTCCTGCTGGCTGTTTTGTGTATATACTGCGATGTCTTCTTCCACTGGAGGACACGGACTGGGGATTTGGGTGTTGTGGTCCCGTCATTGAAGGTGTTTCCACAACGCTTCTCTCTGGATCTTGTCTCTTCCAGTACGATGGGTGAGCTGTGTGCCATTTCTGTGGTCTTGGATGTGGCCCTGGATATGGACCTCCCATCTTTCACCATCTCTTCAGATTCTAAGGCGGCTGTTCGTATCCTCAGGTGAGCGGTAGCGGTGCTCGATGTTCGGGACCCTGCTGTGTATGCTATCGGTCGTAAGCTGTGGTCGGCGTGTTCCCGTGGCCTGGTGCATCTTCACTAGGTCAGGGGGCACACAGGCGTTGCAGGCAACGTCCAAGAGGATGGCCTAGCGAAGGATGCAGCAACCTTGAGGGTCAATCTGGTTTCTGTGGTCACGGAGGTTCACGAGGGGAAGTCGTCACTCCACGCACGGTTCCTTCAGCTTTTTTCACATTTTTTCACATTTTTCACGTACCCGTTTTTCATTTTTTCACATTTTTCTCATACCTGTTTTTTATTTTTTCATATTTTTCACGTACCTACTTTCATTTTCGTCTCACTATTTCTTCCTTTTCATATATCACCATCAGTTTCACATTTCTTTAATAAATTTGTTTCTTTTCCTGCAGCCATTGTAATTCCCCTGCAATTTCAGTCAAGAGAGTGAAAGCAAATTTAAAGCGACTCCACCCGTAAACCAACGAATTTTCTTTTGTGTGTTCTAACCACAGGCATGCCTACGTAATTCCAGGCAAAATTAGGGCGGATAATTTGATTGTTTTTAATTCGTTTGTACATTTAGCCTTTTTTTCCGCACCAACACTCGTATTTTTCACGTTTTTTCACATGGTTCGCATATTATTTTGCCACTAGCAAATTTTCACATTTTTCACATTTTTTTCACACCGGCTGCATCCCTGATACGACTGTTGGCCATGGCTCCAGCCATAACAATAAAATTCAAATTCCAGAGCGATCTGAGAAGCATTTCAGTTTTTTGCTATCCCAGTCAACTTCCGGTAAGGGCCGAGGCTTTTACCTAGATGTTAAATCGCTTCTCAGATCGCTCTGGACAACGTATGAGTGCAAATAATGAATTCGAACGTGAGACAAGTTATCAATAAAGACGTGCAGTGTGAGTTCCATTGATGATAATAGCGCGTAAGCGTACAATAACGCTCAATGGTTCTACGATAAGGCTTTTGGCTGGTTGCACACCTTTCATGATATGTATCAGTGTATCCACCTGATGCGCGACCCCTGCGGGGGGAAACAAAACTACTCAGGAAACGGTATATTCTCGTTTCAAATGTCACTCGAGCGTAGTTTAAGTATCGATAAATGGACTCAGCCCCTCGTCACATTCCTAAACTTAACTTGGGGTTAATAATAGAAGGTGACGGTCAGTAAGTTTAGATAAATAAATACGGATGCAAAACTATTTACGTTGCGTTTTGGACTTATATGTCAGACTGCCTGAGCGGGGAGTCGAACCCAGGACCTTTGAAATCAAAGGCCAAAGTCCTACCGCTGAGCCAGACTGACACGGCCTGACTCCAAAAGGCTACGTAAATAGGTTTGCATCCGTATTTATTTTACCAATCTCGAGCCCATTGGCTTTCCGTTCCGTTTAAACCAGTAAGTTTAGAGCTTACTGCGGCATCTTTTAAGTACAAGGAACAACCATCACGTCACGTGTATTTTTGCCGCATGAGGGAGGAAACCGGAGCACCCGCCCTCGTGCAACAGGCGGCAAACAACCGGAGAAAAACCGGTATATTTCCAACACCGGGATCGAACCTGGGTCTGTAAAAGACAGATGTGCAGCTGGGACGAGCATAGCTACAGTTAAACTGTGACACTCTTTGCAAAATTTATCCTAGCACAGGCAAAAGTTTGAACTAATTTTCCAATAGCTGTTTGATTTTAGAAATTGATGTTTGCACCGTTTTTAAGACCTACAGCGTTTTCATATTTGTGGCAACCTGCCCAGTATATGCATTGCCTTCGTCGCACAATACAGGAGTGATTACGACAGAAATGATGAATTATGGGATGTGTTTCTCATGAATCTCGTTCATGCGAGAACAGAGGCGAGAACAGTGATCACCAGAAGCCGCCATATTTCTTCTATTTTTAAAATTGTTGTTTTAATCTGAACTTGCTGTTGTGCTCGTTATAGGGGGTTATATTAATTTTGTAAATAAAATCAATAAATAAATCGATTATAGGATTGGCCTCTGGCGAATCTCATTCGGACGAGAATCGGAAATTGGCAGGCGCCATGGCGTTACCGGCGTTGACCAAGCGCCGGAAGGAATGCTGATTGCGAAAGTTTGGAATGCATTGTTACTAGTACTGTTGCGACCCCCTGGTTACAGCTTATCGGCGATTAAAAGCAGACGCCATGTTGGATGCGTGTTCGATCGTCAGCTACGAAATGACGTCACACACAGTCTTCAATGCTGTGTAGATTTTTTGCAATCATCCGCACAAACAATGCCCTCTATTCACACGCTGAAGCCCTAAATGTGGCGAGATTTCGCCCAATTTTTTTAACCTTTCTGGCGCTTCCTCTTACATTTTTTTTCCTTGACGACGAAATGAATTGTGCGCTGAAGGATGCTTTTATTGTCTTTCATTCCTGACAGAAAAAAAAGGAGTGCATTGTTCACACTTGGACGGAGAAAATCGAGACATGGTAGGCGACAAGAACCTCATTAAAAAGTGTAATTTGAATTCAAAATTTTAATTTATTCCCCCAAGGTGAGTTTTTTTCTTTTCTTTTTTTGTAAACGAGGTTTTAAATAAACAGAGTCGTTTTCGAGCACTCAGATCTGAATAACTAGAAGGGTTTATTTCTTTGAAGGAAACAAGGCGGGGTATGAATAACATGACTGTAATCAAGCAAGTCAAGTTTTTTTTTTTTAATTGTAAAAGGCTTGTTTACTTGTTCTATTACAGCCTCAGGAAGCAAATGTAATGCTCAGAAATTAAGCTCGTGGTCACGTCGGTGGTTGCATGTAAAAAAAAAAAGTAGGCATTTCTTAGCGAAATTGTCTCTCTCCGACCCGTTCAACCACCTCTACTAGAATTCAGGCTAGCCGAGATGAAGTCAGAAGCATTCGTGCTGGAAAGGATTGAGATGTTTCACTTGGTTTATGCAAGACGCCATGCCAGCACGTTACGGGACATAATAGACATGGGACAAAGTTTGAGCGGAACGAATATAAATAAGCATTTTAAAGCTCCATTTTTTTTCTCAAACAAAATTGGATGGACAATGGACATACCGTACACATGAAAGACCACACCGTAGCAATTGCAATAAAAAAGTAGCGAAAAAAGTCAACAAATTAACTGAACAGGACTTCACCGTTTAGAAAAAAAAAGCATTAGAGCTCGTATCCCCATACTCACAGCAGTGAAGGTACACAAATAAAAACATATTAAGAGTTCAATCGAACGTAACGAACTATAATTGAACTCCAATTCGAGGGAACAAGGATTATGACATGCCACTATCTATGCACACGTATGATGTACATCACTAAACAACAGACAAAACGGTTAGATATTTACACACAAATTAGAACACGTTATTACTCTTGAACTAAAACAGAAATCATCAAACACTCAGGCAAAACACTATCTTAACTAGGAGTCTGCTTGTTTCACAAATTATAAATGCACACAAAATTCACATATAGCCACTCACACGAAACAGACTTAAAATATAAAACAACAAACACACACAAATATAAACGTAAATACACACACACACACACACACACACACACACACATTAAACATTTTCAAACACAAACTACTTTCATTTTCAGACATAACCATTGAGTAAAAACACTCCTTGTTCCCTGGAATTGGAGTTCAATTATAGTTCGTTACGTTCGAGTGAACTCCATTCCGTTTTTATTTGTGTACCTTCACAGCTGTGAGTATGGGGATACGAGTTCTGAATGCTTTTTTTCTAAACAGCGAAGCGTTTGTAAGCCAGATGTGCGCAAAAATACACAGACGGGATGCATGCTGTCGGCGACAAACACATGAGAGATCAAAGCGTCCCCCAATGTTGCAAACGGCGCATCAACATTCAGCTAGTTCAATATTTTAGGCGAGTTTGCCAAAGGGTTCAAAGGGTTTTGTAGCGAGCGTTAACCGCTTCCGCCACTCTCCTTGCAACAGTGCCTGTTGTTAACAATGCTGCCTCTGTATACATCATGATCTGTTGCTTCCATCTAACTTGGAAACAATGTAACTTGTTTTTTGACTCACCATTGTAGTCACCCGCAAAGTCTTTGTAGCCCTTCCCCTTTTTGTAACGCTGCTCTCGATATTGCTCTCTGCTCTC
>JAHWFP010120876.1:0-12197 GCA_023313725.1 Lithobius niger | reverse complement strand
AAATCCAGCACATGTATATCAAATATCAATCGCTAATTATAAGCACAATTTCCGCTATTTAAATCTAATAATAGTATTAATAACAAAATTTATTTATCACTACCACAGTGCCAACTTCAACCTTAAAATCCAATCGATCTGCTAAAATCACTTTTTACCACTGGAAAATCACACTATTTTGCCAAAAATCCGTATTTTTAACATCAAAAAAATTTTCCGTTCTCCAATTCCAATTTAAATTTAATTTATCCAATTAAATTTCGAACTAATCAAGTGGTTAGCTTAAAGCTAAACGTGGTCCACTTCTGAAACCATTGTTATGGGATTTATTCTGTCTAAAAGCCCATAATCTGTCAGGATGGTATATGTAATACACAAATATCAACACTAATAAAATAATGATTCAAGACTCCAAATAGATTAAGATTTGCTTTAATTCAGCTAATTAGCATACAACAATCTGTTCTGACCTGGCCTCTTAAATTACTTTAGATACGGCCTTTACAATAGATTGCTTATGCATGAACGGCCTTAAGTATGAAGTCAACACCACACTATTTATTCTACGTCCAATAATAAATCTTGTTCCATATTGTCATAATAATATTTATAATACGTTAGCTAACAACTCTTAGGTATGATTACCAATAATGCTTACTAGCCATATGATAAATAATAATGCACAACAATAATACAATGTACTTAACTGAATCGGCTCTCGGCCGCTTGCTTGTCCATCCAAGCACTTGCATACCCACGCGAGCAAAGAAGGAGAGAAACCGCGTAACTAACAATAGAAGGATGATCGGCGGAAGACCCTCGCTATCTGAGTGACTGAGAGCCGACTTAAGCTCTCCGCCTCCTTATATAATGGCGGTTTCCTTTTGTTTGTTAATGGGTCAATTATCTACCCTCGTGTTGGCACTCCACCTGTTGCCTATAATTGCCCCTACTTAAAGTAATTGCAGTGTGATGGATCCCCTGTTAGGTACAGGCCCTACCTGCAAAGATATAGCTTGACCCGATATGTCACTCAACTAGTTAGCCCTATAATTAGCTAAAGAGGTTTGATGTTGATGGCGGTGTACCCGATTATTTGTGTTGACTTCAAACCTTAATTGCATCCTGCTGACCGGCGTCACGTAGTCTGAGTTTAGGCTCCTATCACTATTTTTATCCCTCAGCTTCTGTTTCATATTTCAATAAAATATTGTGCCATTTATGCACTGGTTTCATTACTGATATTAATTATGACTGTCTTGCATAAAATACGCAGTTATCTATATTCGTGTTATAATTTATATGAATTTTAATTTATGCAAATATAATACCATTACAAATAAAGAGAAAAAAATGATGCTACAACATATGTAAACTGCTATAGTTTAGCTCCTAATTAATATTAATCGCTTTAATTACCCTTGTTGAAAAATATACATCTTCATCTTTCATCTAAGCTTAATCACATCCAATTATCCGAATTAGAACGGGTACTGCAGCTGTTTAAAGTCAGTAATTGTATATGTAACATACGTTAATGGCCTAAAATAAGTTAAATAACGAATTTCGGTAAGAAGGATTACTTTTACCAAAAATGTCAATAGAACCTTTTTTAAAGGACATTTTATTCTAAACATAATTGGTAACCAGTTAATTTTCAATCGGATGAACGGTTTCGACACTAGAAGCAAGCAACCGTTTTATTGTCACCATTTTGAACGCCATCTTGAATTCCCCGAGGGTGCCAAGGTGACATCATTATGTTTTGGGGTAAGGAAATATTGAAGAACATCTCTGTGCAAAAACATTTTCCGCGGACAGTTTTTTTTAGGTTAGGCCAAAAATCAGCATTTGGCAACTGGACTACTGTTGTGGATATCGGAAGTGATTAGGTTGTTTGCCGACGTGGAGGAATAATTACAACATTCAGTGGAGGGCTTACCAGCTGAACCCGGGAGTTGAGATGTAGTCCAACTTGTTGTTTATGATGCATAGTTTTCTAAAATATTCGAATATTCTTGGCTAAAAGAAAAACTTACGTCATCTGATAAATCTCGTGGTAAGAAGCGAATTTCTTTATCCTCATTTTGAACAAGAGGTTTACCACTCACACATATTCTTCACCCGCCAAATGTTCATCTTTCAGCTGTATGAAAATCGCTCATCTCAAGGGTTAATCGTTTTTATCGAAAATGGACTTACTGGCCACGTGTTCGTATGGGTATAAGCTCTTTGGAGTTAGGAGATTCAAGATACTCTCCATGGTCGGTTCGTTGTTAAACCATGAATATTTTTACCCGAAGGTAATTGAGGCCTCAAAGATCGGCTACTTTCCATTTTTTCTGTTGCCGACTAGAGTATCGAGAGAAGTTTTTATAAAATTTTAACTATAAAATTTTAACTAGGTCTAAAGATAATAGGAATGCAACCAAAACGTGCTATAATTGTGGGGAATTAGGTCACCCTTCATTTCAGTGTAAGGCCCCTAAGAAAGTTAAAAGGGGGGGGGGTGGAAGGTCAATTCAGTCAGTAGCAATGAGCTGCCACTGATGGAAAACCAGGACTATGATACAAAGACTTATACTCTTGGATCTAATGTCATACTCTGGAACCATTAGGAGTTTCGGCAGGTGATGTCTACGTTCCCAGGAAACATATGCACTGTGTGTACTAGCAAGTGCAAGACACAACTCTCCAGACCATGGCATACAACGGGAATGGTATATTGTTCTCAAGCACTCAAGTTACATTTCGAATTGGGGCACCCCTGTACTTTCCACTGACATGCCAATGGTCCCTGACCTTCCATTCGTTCTTCTGCAGCTTCTCATCGAATGGGTGCAAGGGTTTCTCATAATAGTGGCAGACATTTGCAAGGTGGAAGGCGTTTATCTCCTTGCATGAGGTCACGGGGCTTTATATATTTGAGCAAGTCGACATAATTTACGGCCTCTATCACCATCCATTTATCGAACGCGTCTTCTTCCAAACAACACTATCTGTTGACTATTTCATCTTTCAGGCCCACCTGATGTAGCTGAAAGTTCAGGGAGTGCACATTTGAGATTTAGTGATCGAGCTCATGGAACCATTGGGTTTAGCAGTTTGGACCACACAAAGGAGACACTCGAAGTCGACATAAGCGACCCGAGCAAAGTGGTTTTGATGGTTAAAGTGACGAAATTCTAGGTAACTGTTGCTGCTGGGTCTCTTGAATCTCAGCGATTGTGCCTGGTTGATCTTGAAACATTCTTTTCGATAAATAAGCAGCATCCATTCCCTCTCAAACCCAGCGAAGCAGTTTCGGCAATGGAATTTGGTATTGGACCGGTGCCTTGGTAACGTATAAAATTGGGGATGTCTTTAATAGCGCAGTAGTGAGTGTTCAAAGTGTCCGAATTGTTGTTCATTGTCTCATGAGAAGATCTATGCAGTGGTCTTTTACATTTTTAGAGATGCAAATCGGGAACAAGTCCTTTTCGTTGCTGTAACCTATAATGTTTTTCGACAGGTCATTTGCACGTTTTAATTTATCGATTTGGTAGAGCTTTGTGGAATTGGACAGCATGAACGTGGCGAGCGTGTCGTCTAACTTCCTGTACTCTTCAAGGGAAGGTTGCTATACAACTTCAAACCTGAGGCCAGTCAAGCACTTACCCACTCCCCAGTTTGGCAAAAGTGCCGAGGGACTTCCGAATCTTGTCAAAAGCTTCGTCTAATAAAGGGTGAATATCGTTAGGATTGTAAACCTTAGAGTATCGCAATCAGAAACCAGTACGAGCCATCGTTATGTCCCTGACAAACGCTACATTTAAACAGGTCTGGACTTTGCATGTTGAAAACTGGTCTAGGTATACCATCAGCAAAGTCCGCAAAGCAAAACACATCGATAAGATATCATTGTACTGGGAAATCAAGTCCCCTACATTTTCTATTCACTTGTAACTGCCTCGCTTAGTGAAGGTTTTCCACATTAGAGTTTTCAGCGTTTGGCTGTAACGTTTGATTACGCTCACTTTCATCTCGAAGTACGGAGAGTACATGTTGATGTTATTGCGTTTGACGAGTGCCAAAAAGTCTTTATTGTAAAATTTTTTACCTTGATCAACTTGAAATCTGTACCTTGAAACTTTAGTAGTCGTCGTCCTACGAGTGTTTTCTTAAAAGTTTCGGTAATAACTAAACCCATTTTAGAATTAACCGGAATTGTCCAGGTGAACTTGGACAGGACGTTGATGCAAGGCAGCAAAAAGTCATATCCATTATTTTTCTGGGAGTAAGGAATCATTTCCACCAACTCCAAATGCCACAAATCGTGCAGGCTCAACTGTTACTTTGCGTCTCGGAAAATTTTTTTTCATCATTTTGGGAAGTTTGTTTACGAGTTGATCCATTTCGTTTTTTCTCCCTCCCATTCCGAGCTTGAGTATGGTTTCATGATTCGTTTTACTATCGATCGAGGTGGCTAATTTTTCCCTCCAACACGCTTTTCAAATTCAAAATTTTGGTATAGGCGATATCGTGTTCTTTGCATGCTTCGCCGAGTTTACTTATTCCCGAGTCCCTTCAAGCCAATCTTTTTTTTAGTTTCGTTACTGGTCCACAGTACCGGTACCCTCGCAAACGCAGTTCCATTAGTAAATGGTATACGATTTTATTTATGATTCCCTTGCCAGATTTGATAAACAAAGCTTTCTGGTCCAAACACGTCGCAAAATATGACTTCCATTCACCTGTTATTTTTCGAGATGGTAATAATCGGAGGTGCCAGTTGGTTTGAAGTGCAGTTTTCATTTCATGCAGTATCTCATTTTTCCTTTTTTGATTTGTTGTGTATTAAACTAAGACCGAAATTCCGATAGGCAGAGTTTTTTGCTTGGTTGGTGATAATAGGTCTTTGCTCCAACTCTTTTAAAATGTCGATCATTTCGTTCCTGTGACCGTCGTGCCCCACTTGGGTGGACACGTAAAAAAGCCTCAATGTCTTGACCAAGTCGTTAGGATCATCGTAGTATATATAATCCAAGACATGCCCATATTTTTTAACCATGCCACCCCCTTTTTTCTTGTTCTCATATCCTCCTAGAAAGGTCTTACTATCGAGTTGTACTTGATGCCCTTATTAGACTTAGGATTTTAACTAAAAGGATTGTTGTTTTGATAGATGATGTGAATATTTTTAGAGAGCGGTGTATGCTGCCTTGACGTCAGGGCAGTGTTTTTCAAATCCTTAAAAACCAGCAAACCCCAAATATCGCGATTTCCGGGACATTGCTGACCTCCGACCATGATATCGTTCTCGAAATTTTTTATGGGTTTACTCCCCGTAGTCATTTCAAGATTGGATCGGTGTCTTTAGGACCTTTGAAAAATGAGCAGGAAAAAATTTCGCCGTTTGACCGAGGACTTGTCCAGGTAACAAGCTATCCAAGGACCTCAGTGGGAAAGTTTGAAAATTCTGGAGATGTTGAAATTCGTTGTTCTGAATCGCTGAAAATGTAGGTGTGAGTTTGGACCAGAGCTGGTAATCGCATATTCTGTTCTGAGAGGAATGCACTGTCGTGGTTCCAGAGTTATATATTCATAGATAATGAGAATGCAGGCGTAGAGTATTCGGAGAGATTAGGGATAGTTGGAGTCCCATATTCGCAGAAAGATTGGGGGTGCCAGAGTCAATTTTAAACTGGGAGGAGTCGTCAATTCAAATTTTTCCTAGTAGTATGCTTCGGATTCGGACGCTTTGTAATCATCGTCAGTCTCCTCCACTTTCAATACACTTCGACTGCATTTTTTTTACTATCGATGCTGCAGGAATCGTCTTCTTCTCCTGATCTCAACGGATTAACTTGCAGGCGTTGCATGCTATTTATTACTGCTGGTTTGAAGGTGTTCATTACAGATTTACAAAATTTTTCAAATATTTTTCTTGTGTTCGCTCATCCAAACGTTGATTCAAAAAAATCCCTTTTAAACATTTTTAGAGTTGCGCGAGTTCATGTTGTTTCCATTTTCTTTCATTTTTTAAATTTATAATCGAAAAATTTTAACGTTTAACGTTGTGTTTATCATCTATCATTTAACATTAAAAACCAAACAGAATGTTTGTATCCTCTATCATTTAAGTTAAACGAAATCGAATATTTCTATCATTTGTTGTATAACGTTTTGTTTGTCATCCATTGTTTAACATTTTGATGAAAACTAACGTTTGTATCATCCCTAGTTTAACGTTTTGTTTATCGATAAGAAAACCGTGCAGATATTTTCAGCACATTCCACACAAAGTTTTAAACTTGGATACGTTGATTTCGTACACATGTTTTAGGTTTAACTCGTCCACGGGAAAGAAGATTATTAAATTGAAATTATCGCTAACCACTTGTTTAGGAATCCTGGTGCAGGACTGACTGCAATAAAAGACGTCAGCGTTAGAAGGACGTCGTAGAGTGAAGTAACACTCGATTTTTTTTATCTTAAAAGGCAATCGTCAAAAGCTATGAGATTGCGAAACGTGGGATCAAGGAGGAAAGTGGGATTGCGACTTTTCAGGAGGAATCAAGTCAGTTTGAAACTCGTAAAAGAATGCAACCTTTCGTCCTAACGTTTCCTTGATTTCCGAAAATATAGATTTCAAAGCTTGGTATTTCGGTTGACAGAGTTTTGCTGTAAACGAATAATCTGCTATAAACCAATCCATCCTCAAAGCAGATGATATTAAACTGCAAGGTTGTTTTTTCGCAATTTGTTGGCCCTATTATTAAGCATCTAATGTTCAAGGGCAGAAAGGGTAATTTTTGGCTGCTTATCTTTCATAAAAAAATCGTAGTTTTTAACATCCATCATTTTTTTATTTATTCCGATGTCAAGCGGTTAAAGTACGGATATCGGAATAAATAAAAAAACAAAAACTAAGAAAGTTAAATTTAACTTTCATTGTCTGTCTTATTTATTCTAATATATTCTGCCACTTTCCGTCGTTTACTTTAGTATGAAATTTTATAAAAACTAGTGGGAAGAATTCAATTTCCATTATTTTTATTTATTTGCAGTTGATACTAACTTTCCATCGTTTACTCTAAAACCTAACCCAGAAAACCTTCTTCTGAGAATTTTTTCGATATATTGACTTCAACAATGCCGCCATGTTCTACGCTGCACCAAAGTTGGCCATTTCCCAGGACATCATTAGTGATTAAACTGAACTAATCTTACCATTCATTTCTGAAAACTTTATGTTTTGTGCGAAGGTAAATTAAAGTGCGTTTTTTTTTAATACGTTCTTATTGAATTGCAAACTGTTTCGTGGATGTTGTCGTATATGCACATTGGTCTGTCTTTTCTTTAGTTTTCGCAATATTTGTAACACGATATGGGTGTAAACTGGGTGTAAATAATTTGAATATTTATATAACGTCAAATTCAACTTCTAACTTTTCACGGATGTACCATTTTAGGTTCTTCAAACCATTTTGGATAGTTGGATAAAATCCAGCCTTTGTCCTTTGATTCTCTGTTTGAAATGGGAGAACCTATTACTTTTAAGTCTTTAAAATCTATCAAAGAAGAGAATATGCACTTTAGTTTGTTTTTCAATAGTTTTCACTCTCCATTTTAACTTCAAACGAATTGTTTTGTAACAGATTTGAGAGATGCATAAGCCAGGTGGGATGATACCTTTTGAAATATCTTTTTTTACTATATACTATATATTTTTGTCTTTTAAATATAAATGTAAAATATATACATAAAAAAAATATGCCACTAAATAAGTACGGGTGAAGAAAGAGGCGAATGGAGCTCTAGGGGTTTATTCTCGGTATACCATCAGCAATGTCTGCAACGCCAAACACATCGATACGATGTCATTGTACTGGGAAATCAAGTCCCCTACATTTTCTATTCACTAGTAACTGCCTCGCTTGGTGAAGGTTTTCCACATTCAAGTTTTCAGAGTTTGGCTGCAACGTTCGATCACGCTCACTTTCACCTCGAAGTACGTAGAGTACATGTTGATGTTATAGCGTTTGACTAGTGTCAAAAAGTCTTTATTGTAAAATTCTTTACCTTGATCAACTTGAAATCTTTACCTTGAAATCTTTAGGAGTCGTCTTCCTACGTGTGTTTTCTTAAAAGTTTCGGTAATAACTAAACCCATTTTAGAATTAACTGGAATTGCCCAGATGAACTTGGACATGACGTTGAAACAAGGCAGCAAAAAGTTGTATCCATTATTTTCCTGGGAGTAAGGAATCATTTCCACCAACTCCAACTGCCACAAATCGTGCAGACTCAACTGTTACTTTGCATCTCGGAAAGTTTTTTCGCGTCAATTTGGGAAGTTCGTTTACGAGTTGATCCAGTTCGTTTTTTCTCCCTCCATTCCGAGTTTGAGTATGGTTTCATAATTCGTTTTACTATCGAGGCGGCTAATTTTTCCATCCAACACTCTTTTCAAATTCGAATTTTTGGAATAGGCGATATCCTGTTCTTGGCATGCATCATCTAGTTTACTTATTCCGAGTCCCCTCGAGCTAATCTTTTCTCTAGTTTCGCTCCTGGTCCACAGTACCGGTACCCTGGCAAACGCCGTTCTACGATTTTATTTACGATTCCCTTGCCAGATTTGGTAAAGCTTTCTGGTCTCAAACACGTCGCAAAACACGACCTCCATCCGCCTGTTATTTTGCGAGATGGTAATAATCGGAGGTGTCAATTGGTTAAAGTGAACTGTTTTCATTTCATGCAGTACATAATTTTTCCTTCTTAATTTGTTATGTTTTTAACTATGACCTAAATTCCGATAGGTGGCGTATTTTTGCTTGGTCGGTGATATGTCTTTGCTCTAACTCTGTTAAAATTTCGATCATTTGTAAATCTCTCGAAATATTTTCTATTGTAAGATCTTACGGAGACACAGTGGTATGATAATAATAACCGTACCGTCGGCACAAATGCTAATAATCTAACAACAGCACATAAAGCAATAAATGAACAAAGTAAGGGAGTCCACACAAGATATACGATCCGAAAGCTATTTAATTCAGTTATTTAGGTTTAGGGTTATCCCACCCTTAAATCAATTAAACTTCGTGATATTAATTAAAGCACTCCTAAAATAATCGGGCCAAGGGAAAATAAAAGAAAGGGGGCTCTTATACAAGATGCGCTCTTTCTTAACTCTGAACCAGACTTAGGCTCTAAAGAAGGCGGGGGGGGGGAGAGATGAGGCTTAATGGCGCGTCTAAAGAAGGGAAGCTCCTTTAAAATTCGGCTAAGTCCGAGATCGTCATATTACTTAACTCAGAATAAATCCGGCTGGGAATCCTGGTGTGGTCGGCTCAGAGACGGGTGGCTTTTTAGGTCCAAAATCGTCGGGTGAGAGAGAGAAAAAGGCCAGGGATGTAGCTTATAAAGGGGGCCTGTATCCTGGTCTATTGTTTTGCAGAAGATGCGCAATCGGATGCTGAGATTACCGGGAGAGCTGGTTGGCTCCCGGCCGGACCACTGATCTGTACTGAGTATCTGGATAGGGCCACATGTGGTAGCTATTAAAAGTGCATGAGGCAGAGGCCAAGTGCACCGAGTGTCGTCTGCTAAGCTAAAGCTAATGTTATTCTGATAATAATAAATGGACGTTGTAAGGCTGTTGCTGTTAATAAGTTAATGTTATATCGATAAGAAGTATCGGTTGTGTAACATTAGTTACCGATACCGATATTTTATATCGGAAAGTGCTAATTCTTAAATAATTACAATGCCCTTTCTGAAATAAGGTCGGCTACTCCTTTCTTGGGGTAACGATCGATTTCCTTAAGTTTTAATTTTAATTTAGTACTTTGATTAACTTATTCCGAAATATGATTCTACTTACTGGCGATTGCTGGAGTAAACTTCCCGCTAAGATGCAAGGAAAAACATCTCAGGTTGCTCTAAGAATACCCTTTAAGTTTATAATATTTTTTTAAGTTTTCCATGAGTAAAAGACCTTGCATAGCAATCCTCAGCTTTTCGAATACATATTTTACTATGTATTTTACTATTTTACTATGGGGGTAGAATGATTGTTAAGTGGGCCTAGTTGTTGGTCGATGAACCTATGGGTTAGAATTTTTCGGAGTTCTTTGATGAGTTCTCATGCAAATCAAAAAAAATTCCTGGATTTTTTTTCGGGGGGGGGGGGGGGTGAGTGCTGATACTGTATTATTTAGTACTTACTGGGATGGTACATACATGTCAGACATTTTCATACACAACACTGTACAATTTCATAGTAATAATTCAGTATTTTTCGAGTTTTGACCTATGTGACAATATCGGTCAATAAAATTTCGACTGTGTTACAATTTTGTTTTCTTAACTAGGTGTCGTGTCTTAATTTTTACCATGCGGTTCCTGTATCGTAAATTTATTTCACTGGAGAATCAGGAGTAAAATAAATAACTTATTTAACTCATTCACGGGGTGTTGAGTTTTGTTTGTGGCTCTTACTTCGTGGAAGTTTCATTTTCTGTGAAACGTTCATTTTCTGTAGAAAGTTCATTTTTTTTGTATAGAATTCAGCATGTTTGCGGAAGTACATCTTTCTTGTGACAAAATCTCCTTGCCTTTAGAAGAAGACCCCTTGCTTGTAAAGAAGTCACCTGGCCTTTAGAGAAGGTCTCCCTACTTGTAATGAAGTAGCCTTGCCTTTACAAAAGGTCTCCTTACTTGTAATGAAGTCGCCTTGCCTTTAGAGAAGGTCTCCTTACTTGTAATAAAGTCACCTTGCCTTTAGAAAAGGTCTCCTTACTTGTAATAAAGTCACCTTGCCTTTAGAAAAGGTCACCTTGCCTTTAGAAATGGTTTCCTTGCTTGTCAAAAGCGTCTTTCTGAAACAACAGGAAAAAAAAATTTGGGTGTAACCTGTTTTGGCTTAACAGGTACATGCGTAATTGTAACGTTTCTCTGAAAGAAACATTCTTTATGTTAACCCATTTTATTACTTTGTTGCTTATATCGAGTGCATCTCTGCACTTCTGTACGCCTTGTTTGTGTACATGTGAGTTATTCACGTTTTCTAGTGCCACTAATGGCTTCGTGATTTCGGTTTCGCTTTCGTGTCGCCTTGATGCCAAATCTGAGCTTCGTTCGCTCGTGGCGCCATAGCGTGACGTGAAGGCGAACGATTTCGGTGTTAAAGGTACCTGCTACGAATCCACTGTCCCAGCATGGCTTTCATCGCTCGGCTACGATTGGATTTTTGCTAATTAATCTACTTAATTAAAATCATACATTACTTAGATAATTTTTTGGTTATGTGGAATGACATTTGTGAACTGATTACCAACTGTTCGTCGGATTCTGTGGTGTCTTATACACAATTTTGTGGACTTAAATTATTTAGTCCAAAATTAGTTAGCTCGGTTATGTTTTAAGTAGTGGCTGGACAGTGCCTCTGTTTCCTTAATGCCACGCAATGTGAGGGAAGTATGCGCCTGGGGGATGTGGGGGAGAGATATTTTATTTTTCCAGCTTCCTGGATTTTGGCCGTTTGGTCAGTTGGATTGTAAATTTTCACCAAGATGAACGTTCCTCACCGCAACCGCCATTGCTCGAGATGTCGGGATGGCCTCCCGAATAGTGTCGCGGTGGACCCTGCTTGTCCTCTACTGCGAGAGGAGTACTTTGTAAGTTGATTATTTTGTTTTGTTTAAATTCATTTAGTTTTCCCGATTTTCGAGTTGGTTTATGGTTTGAAGTAATTTCTAGACGTGGCGATCGGAGATCTTTTCTTTGTTCAAAGATGACATAGAAAATTTTTCTAGACCTATGACAAGTTAGCAACTGTGAGTTCGATTTAACTCTTGTATGTTTTGCAGTGGTCTATGGAAATAATCATAAAGAATACATGACTTAATTCATACGGAGGTTTATTCCGAGCGTTGCGTCTAAGAATTCCGCGGCCGCCAAAGTTGGTGGCCACGTTTCGTTACTTTGTTGAACGAACGCAGTTGCCTTTGAATTTTATGTTATACTAAGTCGAGTGTTAGTGATTTTCGAGCTTGTTAAGCAAATCAATTTCTTTAAAAAAATACTTTCTAGATTCTAGTTCCTTATTAACTTGATGCGGAATGTGCATTTCTTAATGTATAAAGAGTTTAGAGTTTTCATTGTGGGTCGTGTTGACCTGAAATTTAATTCTTAATTGTTCAAATGAC
>JAHWFP010120875.1:15955-41686 GCA_023313725.1 Lithobius niger | reverse complement strand
CCCCCCCCCCCCCCCCCGCGAAAAATGTGCGCTTTTCGTATCCATTGAGACCGCCTGCAGATGATTCCTGCAGCCAAGATTAGTGTTGTAGCCAAAATAAGTAAGAAGCTCTCCAAACCGACAGTTACCGTTAGTTGTAAGGAAACGTGTCTCGTTTTTAACGAAAAGACATGTTGGTTTAAAAATGTTCTATAAAATGTTCCTTACACCCATCTCCTGTCGAAATTCATACAATAAGTATGTTGAACACACTTAACACTGAACACGTTTGAATGCCCACATCCGCAACATAGTCAGCACCTAAAAGACCGAAGAAGCCAAGAAACCAGGTGCCAAGGCTTTTCTAGAAAATCTTTTGTAAAAACTAGACTTGCAGAAACGGTAATAATAGCGTCAAAACCTTGCAACATTCACATCATGGGGGTCCCAGAAGCTGAGGTGTTTTTAGAAATTTTGATTCTGAAAGTGCCATTTTTGAGGTCCAAAAATTACTTTTTCTTCCAGTTGATCAGTGTGCTGTTGACCCCCCCCCTCTTGACGGCAACTGACAACTTTATGAGCCCCCCCCCCCCATCGAGAAGGTCTTAAATCGTTCACATTGTTCCCATTTTCAAAGACATAATTACTTCTCTCCAATCACAGATTGAATTTGGCTACAGAATTTGGCTACATGTTCGCACAGAAGAAAAAAAGTCGTAATTATAAACAGAAACAATTTTTTTTTTGTAGTTTGGCTTAGCAATTAATCAGTAGCGCTGCGCAGCTACTATCTCAGCGGGCCTTGGGTAGAAACATCTAATTCAAGTGTCGGATACAAGGGCGAGCTTCAGTCAAGGAAGGAAACAGCTCCGCACTTAACTGTGTTTCCGGATTAAGAGTTGCTCGCGCGATCAAAGTTTCAATTTCGGTTTCGGTTTTCGAGACGAATTAAATTTATTTCAGGGATCTGGCAACAGGTGTCGCATCCGTACAGTATGGGGTTTTTGATCACAGGCTAGAGTAAACTGAATCTGATAGAGTTGAAAACTCATCATTTTCATAGACTCATGGCTATATGTATGGTACCAGGGAGTATAGCATTAGCTTGTCGAGTGTGCAAAACACTTTCCTGTATTGCTAAACTTATCCTGTAGGGGCATCATACAGTGACAGCTATTAAAGTTTTGGTGGTTTCATAACATTCCTTGGAAGGATACCCATGGTTACGCTCAGCACTACGGAAGCTGAGTATGTTGTATTGGTGCCTGTAGTGCAGGAATTTCATTGGCTATCACGGGTGTTCAAATGTGAACTGTTGAAACAGTTTGAACAATTACCAACCATGTGCTCTGATTCCCAATCAGCCATACAATTCACTAAGAATGCAATTGAAACTATGAGAACCAAGCACATAGACATTAAGTTCCACCTCTTAAAAGAGTGGTTATTAATAGGATGTTTCCAACTGCAACATGTTCCCACAAATGTAAATGTTGTTGACCAAAAACGAAGTGCCTATTTTGCAGCAGGTAGCAAAAGTTGCGCTCGGCCATATTTGTCGGGTGCGTTCGGGAGTGAATAAATTTGTATATGTACACATTATGCCAGAAGGGAGATTTGTTGGGAAAATTTCTGTGCCATGGTTCCTTTTAAAGAAATGTATGCCTGTTCTGTCATAATGCAAAGAAATTACTTACTGTCATGTGTAGGCTAGGCCTATGCGTGTAGAGAACTAAATAGGTAGGACAATGGTTCGGCTACACGTGTATTTGGGACTAGGCAATTATGTCCCAAGTTTATTTTTAATTTGTCATGATGCAATGGAAGCTTGAATTCCGGTTTCGAGTATTCGTTTTGACTGGGTTTTCCCGGATGATGGGTATTGACTGTTCTCTCCTGGTTATTCCAAGATGGCAGATACGAGTAGCATTTGTCCAGCAGTGCTGCAATGTATTTGCTATGATCTATGTTTCAAAAGAAAGAATATTCGCCAAGAATAAAATGGTGATTCAGTATACAGTTGGTCTGTACTCTTTTTAGTTATAAGCCTGACAGCCACTGCCTGACTTTACAACACAGCCTGACTTTACAACATTTCACACCCTGACGATAAAAGCGACTTAGACTACATTTCGATTCTACAATGGAAGGCTCGTGCAAACCTCCCTTTCGTAAACCCAAGTGAAAGAGACTGCAATAATTCACGCCCATTTTCAGGAATTTTCAAGAGGAAGAAGATCCGTCCACAACCCGACTTTCAGATCTCCTCAAAACTGCAGAAGAAACTGTTCCCGATTACTTCCTTTACAAGACAACCTCTTCCGATCAAGTCCCAACTATCAAATGGGTTTGTCTATGGGATTTGGGTTAGTCAATTCGTTTGCAGTAGGCCACAAACCTCAACGACTCCACCAAACATCAACTGAGGAATCACCCATTCATGAGTCCGACACGCTCTTTCATGGTTTAATCCCCAAACTGGCACTACATCTCGACATTTCACAGAAACTGAAAGAAACCAGTCGAAACAACAACAGAAACCTTTCACCAAACCTTTCAAGCCCTCTCACCAAAGCAATAAAGACAACCGGCCAAAACCAAAACCCTACCAGAACAACGAACAGAATTCCCAGGGCCAATACCACAATGACAACCAGTCCTTTCGTGGCAAGCCATCCAACAGAGGCAAAGGACGAAGCATCCGCAGCACCACTCCCGACAGATGCAGCCGCTACTTTTCTCCGGGAGCAAAAGGAAAGCCTAGCAGCAACCAATGACTCAAAACCTCTTTCGCCACTACCATTCAGAGGCCGTCTCTGGCACTCCTCCCGGCTTGGGAAAACTCGCCTCGAATCAACAAATTCTACCCATCATCCTCCAAGGCTTCCATTCCACTTTCATCTGCAAACCAGTACTCATCTCTCCCACTCCATAGGAATTTGCATCTCCAACAAACAGTCACCTCTCATCCAAAATACAGGACCTCCTAACGAAAGGTGCCATAAAAGAAAGCACCAACCCAATAAGACCAGGGTTCTACAGCTCAATCTTCCTTCAGGCAAAGAAGTCAGGCGGCAAAAGACTCATCTTCAACCTCAAACTGCTCAACCGCATAATAGAAAATTTCCACTTCAAAATAGAAACACTGACACCATTTGCCGCCAACCTCAAGCAACTGGACCATATCAATAGACATGGAGGACACATATCTTCACGTTCCACTACATGCATCAGTCCTAGAACTGTAAGCAGTACTCAATGCCCTATGCCACTTTCAACATATAGTCAAGGGAAAAGTTGTTCAAGTACAAGCAGACAACACCACAGCATTGGCCTACATACGGAAAGAAGGTGGAACGAGGTCCCTCTAACTCCATGAAGTAACCTCGACAATCTTCAAGCTGTGCATGGTACTCAAAATGACCGTACTGCCTCTTCACATCCCGGGCAACAGGAATGTGATTGCAGATTCTCTCCCCTCAGATGAATGCCTAACGAAATCCATTTGCGAATATCTTTTCAACATTTGGGGCACGCCAATCATCGACCTCTTCGCCACGAGGCACACTGCCAGATTCCCCAATTCATCAGCCTAGCCCTCAACGAACAAACATGGGCAGCGGATGCGTTCACCTTCACGCAGAAGAATCTCTACACCTTCCTCTTCCCTCCTTTCAAGCTTCTGCCACAAGTCCAGGATTATTCAAAGCAGATGGCCAGGATTATTCCAGGATCAAAGCAGATGCCAGGATTATTCCTACTTGTCGCACTGAACTGGCTATCGGCAGCTAGGCTCCCCCAACTTCTGAGCCTCCTGGTCAACATCCCAAGAAGTTTACCTACAATCCCAGACCTGTTATCACAGTGGAAGGGAACCCAATTACACCCAAACGTAACTGCTCTGGACTAACTTGGGTGGCTACTATCAACAGACTCATCAAAGAAGCAGAAATTCATGAAGAGCAAGCAACTCGCATCGCCAGCACGGCCATTAGCGATTCAACCAACAGAATCTACGACAGCCACTGGACAAAATGGTTCCATTGGTGTGACAGAAGGAAAGTCTATCCAATCAGTCCCCCTCTACCTGAACTTTTAACTTTCTTCAATGTCCTGTTCAAGGAAGGTTCGACGGTCCTGGTTTACCGTTCAGCACTGAACTCTGTCTTCAAAACTGCCGGCAGCACCTCCCTCATCAATTTCCTCCCTCATCAAATCATTCGAGGTTGAATGCCCCGCAACTAGTTGAGTCTTTCCAGACTGAGATCTGTCCATAATCCTGGAATCCATCACGAAAGAACCTCACGAACCAGTGCAAAACTGCAACATGAACGTTCTGACCCGCAAAGCAGTATTCCTTACAGCTTGCGGCAAGCCTACATTGCAGTGAAGTACAAGCCTTATGAGCAGATCTGGCATTCTGCATCTTCACCACCAATTTTACAGCAGTTTATCTGAAGCCCAGACCAATCTTCCGTGACAGAAACCCTTTTGAACCACTCAAGCCAATCATTATTCCAGCTTTGACCAACATTATTGGCAATGAACCAGAACGTCTCCTCTGCCTAATTCGAGCACTCCGTTACTACCTCGACAGGACAGACAACAATGAATGCCACAAGGGCAGAAACCAACTCTACCAAGAACCAAGAAGACACTTCGGGGAAACATTGGTAGGGAAATCAAACCTGAATCAAAAACGTTATCCTGAGTGCACATGAAGTCAAAAATATCAATTGTGCAGACAACAGCATCAGCATGACAGCACATGAGCTGAGGACAATCTCCACATCATGGCCTTTCCACAACAGCATCCCAGTTCCAGAAATCCTGGTAGCAGCATTATGGAGAAGCACTTCTGTCTTCAAATCACACTACTTCAGAGTATGGGTCAGCGGTAGGACCTCGGCCTATGATGTCGATGGTCGTAGGTTCGATTCCCCGCTCAGGCAGTCTGACATGTAAGTCCAAAAGGCAACATAAATAGGTTTGCATCCGTATTTATTAAACCCATCTTGAGCCATTGGCTTTTCCGTCCTTTATAACCAATTATATGTGTCGTCAACCCCCTTTAAAGCACTCAGAAACAGAAGCTCATCTTTATACAAACAGCCCTTTTCAGGGGCACCACATTTGACGAAAGAGGCCTAAAACTGTCTGTTTTTAACAGTTTTCTAAATAAAGTGCGAAGTTTGTTTACTTTTGGGAGGAGCCATCTCGTAGCCCTAGGATGCCCATCAAGGCAATGCCCGCCACCTAACTGTGACAGTGTGAATGCAAAATTCATAGATAATGTGTATTTTCCAGTGGCAATTCGAAGCATAAATTTGCTAGGCTTTCCCAGGATGGGCTGGCAGAAATTATTTCCATTGCCTAGGAAAATAAACATTACCTCAACCACCTTACCTCCCCTCTTGAGTCACCTCCTTACCACAACCGCCCTATCTCCCCTCTTGAGTCACCTCCTTGACCATATCAAGAGGAAAAATAGTGCTAACCTTTCACACCGTGGCTTTGGTGCATGCATGTGTATTCGGGTTACCTAACTAGTGGCTACAAGCAACTTGAAAACCTCTAGGGAAACACCTAGCATTCGAGGAATGAATACCAAAACTCTCAGGTAATTTATATATTTCTAGGCAATACAAACAAATTTCAGCCGGCCGAAATACGCGTTTTTCTTACGGAACTGAAGACGACCTCGGTTCATTAAGTTAGGAAAATGTGGACGAATGAAAACTCAGTGGTATCAGTCATCACATACTGACGAAGTTCATTCGAACATCATAACGACTAAAAAAACACACAAGTACATCCACCATTTTTCGAAGGGGGTTAACTTCGCAGGTGGTTAGTTTATGACTTCATAAAAGAACACCCACCATTATGGTGTTGCGTCCGAATGATGTTGCACCTGTAAACTTCCGGTTTGTGTTGACGATAACAGTCGATTCAGCAGCATGGTACCAGACGTAATGGCAGCTGTAGAAGCTAAAAATATTTCAAACTGCCATGGAATCGAAGGTCCACAGCAACGTAACAGATGATCACACGCAGGAGCAATTTAGAGTGTCTAAATCGGCGCAGTTTATATTGTCAGCAATTATAAAGTTGGAAAAAAATAAGTAGAGCAGAAACACACAACGTGCCATTTGCATGGTTACGATCGCATACTCGAGCAGTAACAAAATCAACACTGTCTTGAAACGTTTAATGCTTCACAATTTATTGACTCGTTTCATGTGCAGCCAAGTGCTTAGAGCAAACCATGGATGCGTCTCGGCCAAGACTATTTTATTGGAAAAATCTGATTAGCATCAGTGCATCCGTAATGGTACTGTCTATGGCCCCTAACCTGTTCGTAGTATATTCTAGTTCACTATATCCTCAAGATGGGTTAGGTACATGGACGATTGGAGTTAACTACATTTTCCAGATGGTGTCTTGTTTGTTCGTTGCGACAGTTCTCATGAAGAAAGTGGGATACAGAGGCACTGTGATTGTGTTAGCAGCATTCACAGCGATTTTCATAGCAGCAAATCTTAGGCCGTCTTTCCCAACCCTCATGCCAGGGGCCGCTTTCCTGGGTTTGGCTGTAGGCGTCATGTTAGCCCTACTAAACACGTGGGTGAGCGATTTGGCCAGTGACTTCGCCATTTCAACGGGAAGTAATCCGACCGGTACATTGGCACTGTTTCTTGGCGTCGCGTACTGTTTCAGAGAATCTTCGACTATTTGGGGAAATTTATGCGCGTCATTAGTGGTGGATACGAAAGACGAGGTTGTTGCGGACTATCATTTCAGCTGTGGAAGTGGCTATTGCAACGAAATGGGGGATAAGAATATCATGGCTACCTGTAAGTATTCTACTTTAATTATCATGTTTCATCTGGTTGAACCGGTGGTATATTGGAACAGCTTTTAATACGTTGAGACTAATGTCAGGTGCAGCCATCTTAGAGTTTGCTCATGCGTGTTTCCTTACAATGTACGGTTCTGTTTTAATGTATTTATAGTTTTAATGGCGTGTGGCTGCAAATAACGGGACTAACATGACCTGAAAGATAAGCCTTCTATTATTTTAACGACCACTGCTTTCAACTTTGAACAACGTTTAAAGCCCACACTTTTACACTCCTTTATTGACTATGCATTCACTTCTTTTTAGAAGTGGAATTAATGTTTTTCAATTAATTTAATTGATTAAAAATCCAGCTGGGGTGCTACAAGCATAAACAACACTAAAATGCGACATTTCCAGTTCTTTAAAACCTAACCGTTTTCAACCAAAGAGTAAAATTTTCAGTTATAATAAATACCCCGAGTGCTTCTGGGAAATCGATAATTTGTGTGTTTTAGCACGGAACTCCTTTCCAAATTCAATTTCCCGAGGCCGAAGGTCGCGAAAACCTTTCTGGAAAGGAATTAAGTGCTAAAACGCACATATTATCGATTTCAAAAAAAGCACGAGTGGCATTGGATGTCAGAATTTTTTTCTTTCCGCAAAACGATTCTCCAAAGTAATTTCAAATTTACCGTTTCTATTGCGAAGTTGATTTCCGATGTCGATTTTCGATTTATGAAGTCCTTTCGATTTACGCCGCTTATAGTATATGACGTTATGTCATTGAGTAGAAATTTGGTAAAGAAAGTTGGAAACCAAGTTTTTCTGAAAGGTTATGACACAAATAGTTGAAAAAACATGGATGCTAATTTTTTTAAGAACTGGAAGTTAAAGATGCCGCCAAAATCCAAAATGGCCGCCAACATATCAGAAACATGGCTTGTGTCAATTAAAAAGGCACACAATGCATGATTTAAGAATGTCTTTTTATTAGTTATGGATTAATAAAGTCATAAAGTCATTACTACTGTAGTCAAAATCCAAATGGCCGACAACACTTCAGAAACATGGCTACCATCAATGGTAAAGGCACACCATTCATGTTTTATGGTGGTCCATCTATTCGTTATGGATTGCTATAGTCATTAGTCAAAATTCTAGATGGCTGCCGAAATCCAAAATGGCCGTCAACCTCTTATAAACGTGTCTGGCGTCAACAGGAACAGTACAGCAGCAAAATTTAAGGCAGTCTATCTATTCGTTATGGATTACTCTTGTCATTGCATCAGCAGCCAAAATCCAAAATGGCCGCCAACATCACAAAATGACTGGCAATTAAATTCACAATAGCCAACCAAAGCTCAAAATAACTGCCATAACAGAAAGAAATATATTCCTACAGCTATTATTGGTTAAAACTGGGCTAGTGAAACAGTTATAGTGCATGTTAACAAGGTACACAAAAGTGATGGAGGGATATCTACTAACCCGACTAACCCTGAAGCTTTGCTTCGGTATTGTTTTTCTGCTCCAGTTTCAACTGATTTGTCGGATGAGGTGGAAGCTATGTTAGGAATGTCCACGAATGTTCAACTAGAGCACCATCACCTTTTCTGAAGCAAAAGTTAAATACCAAAAGGTGTCCATACTAAACTGAAAAATGTCCTGAAGCCGAACAACCCCATTCAAGTCAGATGAGCCACATAGAAAACCAGATCCCAAACTCTTTAACATATCTACAAAATCATCACTTCCGGACAAGGTACAAGAGGACATACTAAACACGCATAGTAGAAGAGTAGCAACATACACACAGTTTGCCAACAGCAGACTGATGGGCAAAACATGTACTGGCGAACAAACAGGCAAACTAAATCTATGGGATAAGATGACAAAACTTGAATATAATGAGTGGACTTCTGATTGCACGCTTCTGAAAACAACATCGAAGACGGAACGTCTAGCACTTAAACCATCAAGTTCATTGCTTGCCTCCTTGCTAATAATCGCTAAGTCTTCCCCTGATTAGACCTGAATAGTGTAGTCCGCAAGTAGGCCTGTGAGTTTTCCAACGTTAATAAGATTCTTATGACTCTGGATGGAAGGCAGCACTGATAAAGCACAGCTACAGAAAAGCCTGGAAGACTTAGATGCAAATGTTGATACCACTTTGGCAGATGGTACAACTGACGATCTGCAATGCTTTCCAACAAACGCATGCCAAAGCACTTCCTTGAACAATACGTATCTACTGATCGATGGCATGGCAATAGTGTATAAACAGTTATATCGATGTAAGGACTCCAACAAGACATGCATGGATCTTTTGACTTGCGTGGCACAAGATATTGACAGGAGATATTCAGGATATTAAGAGTACCATCATAGTGGTTGATGACTATAAGTTCGACCCATCTTCAAAGGATGCAACTAGAATTAGTCGTACAAAGGAAAAGTGAAAACAAAATGAAGATCTCCATGTACAACCTCAACAAAGGACTATAGAACTTTTCTCAACAGTAATGCCACAGAGGATGGCCTAACCATATCACTGTCGGAGAGGCTGAAACACAACTGTGAATGCCCAGTTAGCATAGCAACACGTATAGGTGTTGTATCCAACCTGCCTAATGAGGACAACATTAACATTGACAGTTGCCAAGAAGAAGCAGATATGGAACTGCCGTTTACAAGGCCGGTCATAAAGTCCACATATACGCTTTTGACACAGACGTGATGGTACTTACTGTTTCTTTTTTTTTTTTTTTTTTACCAGAATTCGGTCCTGAAACAGTGATCATAACTGGAACGGGCAAAAACAGAAGACATGTTAAGTTGCAATCCAACTATAACGAACTAGGGTCAAAACGAGCAGCAGCATTAATTGGTTTCCATGCATTAAGTGGTTGCGACACAACTGGTCGCATTTGGGGCAAAAACAAGACTACTTGTTTTAAGGTATATATAACAATTATTAACATTTAATTGTTAGAGCTTTACGTGGCTTTGGTGGAGTGGCTTAAGCATTTGCCGTACCACTTTTCGGCAAACAAGTTTTAAAATACCATATATATTCAAACACACACAACGCGTCTGCTGTCGTCAAACTCTTTCTTGAAGCGGCCCTGTAACCGCGCGTGGCTTTCCTGCCAAGCTTTGATGAAAAGTAACTGTCCTGCTAACCTAAACCATGGAGTTTATATAGCCTACTTACTATCACGTGTGATAGTATACAACCCCATGCATAAACAGAGCGCAACTTCTATTTTCCCCGCACCCTACGAAGGACAATGAGGTTGACCAAGAGAAGGGGGTTTTGAGGGAAAAGAAGTAAAAGAAACGCTAAGTAATCTTCAGCAAGTGGTCAACACCAAACTTAGGAGAAAGCCCAACAGAGCAGCCAACCTATTATAACTTTGTCAAAAGTAAGTTTTGCAAGTCACTAATAACGGAATAGGAAACACCGCTTATTATTACATGCTACTGCTACGTACGTAAGGGTAAGGGTTCTAAAATGAACTGACGTAAACAGAAAATAAATCACAAGGTAAAGGGTAAAACGAAGCAAACAAGCTGCATTAAAGACTGGTTTTGCTGGGATCAAGACATACGCTAGTGTCGCCCACCAAGATAAAACGATAACATCCAGATAAAATATATATATGAGCATGGCGACCACGGCACGTTGTGTCTTTACACCAAAGGGAGTTGGGCTGTTTTCAGCCATGTGAGGATAAATAACAATGCGACGAAAAGGCTGAAACTTGTTGGATAGGGAGACTTTGGTCGCCTGACAACATAAAAGTCACTATTAATGACACAGCTTACCGTGACACAGCTTACTTCTTGAAAAAATGACGTGAATAACGTTTATATTTGCCTAATTACTTACTATAACTACTAGTAACGCTTTTTTTGTATCACGAAAATAAATTCTTCCATGCGGTGAATAAACCTGGTTTTTAGCTCATTTTATAAGTATTGCTACGGAGATGTGCCCTTTTCATATGGACTGTTCAAATTGGTCAAGTGGTTCAGGGGTAAGGGAGCGCCAAACGACCAAATTGAATGCTTTACATTGTTTTAAACATTGTCATTATGCAACAATACCAAACTGAACATTAAATACATCCGTTCGTCTTCATAACTAATATGAAATGCTATCATATAAGAAAGGTGACCCCTGTCCCCAAAATGTAACGCAAGCCAACAAAAAAAGGAAATGGACCAGAAAACTAGATAGGTGTTTCCATCTCGTAATTACTAAGAAAAACAAATGGATTTCATCAATTTGGACCAAAAACAGCTGATATCTACCCCAAAACAAAACTTGTTTAGGATTCCCGCCAAGCTTTTCAGCCGTGTGAAGTCGTGATATCAAACGCCAAGCTCTTTTGCCAAGCTAATCCGACCGAGTAAGACTTCAAACGTTATATGAAATAATTGAAAATTGCGCAGTAAGCCTTTCGCAGTTTAACCTTCGAACTATTACTCGGTGGGGTTAGCTTGGCGAAAGAGCTTGGCGAACGAGCTTGGCGTTTGATATCACGACGTCACACGGCCGAAAAGCTTGGCGGGAATGCCTAACAATACCCCAAAACCTTAAACCTTAAACTAATAGCACAAAGTAGCTTCATGGCTGAAATTGGGAGGGGAGGGGGGTACCAACTAAAAAGTCACTGTCGGTCAGGAAAAGGCACCCCAGACGGTGCAAAAAGCAAAAAAAGCAAGTCCTGCATAATTCTCTGCCCAGCACCCCCCCCCCACTAATTCCTAGATTCGGCCCTGCTGTGTTTCACATTTTCACTAAAAAAGCAAACATAAAACATTTATTCAAAATACGGCCTCCAGAGCCAGTACACTACCAGAAATTGCTGCAACTTCCCTGGTTCTGCACGGGAGTCTGCTGTGGGAACTTCACACTGCTCCACCAGACCCCCTAGCTGATTTGGTTAGGCCGTACTACTTTTAATTTGCTTCCCACGGCCCTGAAGATCTTGCAAGATCTTTTACAAGATCTTGCTTGATCATGACTGAAGATCTTAATAAAATCTTGCCAGACCTTGTTGATATCTTGTTAAGAACTTATCAAGATTTTGACAAGAACTCAGAAAGCTCTGCTTTTCATTTTGTTGACAAAACAGTTTGTAACAAAGTTTGAAGCCAGACAAACTTGCAGTTAAATCCCTTACTTATGTTTCCACAGCTTTGTAGTATATACATCATCAGAGTGACAAGATAAAAATATTTAAATAAACAAATCACATTGGCATGGTCGTCAACAGGCCTAAAGTTTTACTACAATACTGCAGTCAGTCTAAAATGCAAAGAGTAAAATGCAACTAAAAATAATGACCTTCAATGCATTAAGCTGATTATGGAAGCAGCAGATCAGCCATATTGGAAAGAAGGTCGACCTGCTGATCCTTTAATTCCTACTGTAAGTTTCAAAATATTTTAATAGTTTTTGGCCATCTGTACCATCTGTACAGCATGCCTAATGCATTATAGGTCATAATTATAAGCTGCTTTGGATGTATTTTAGTATTTTACTCTTTAAATTTTAGACTGACTGCACTATTGTAGGTGAAACTTTAGGCCTGTTGACCGACCATGCCAATGTGAGCTGTTTATTTTAAAAATTTATCTTACCATTCTGATGAAGGGAACCACACTAGTATGTAGGCTGCTACAAAGTTGCCGAAATATAGGTAAGTGTTTTAAATGTAAGTGCGTCTGGCTTCAAATTTTTAAGTTGGTTTATCGCACTCAACGTACCTAAAGTTGTACACTTTTCTTTAACTAGCAACTTGAATTTGGCGACAAAATGAAAACCAGAGCTTTCTGAGTTCTAGTCATGACCTTGCAACATCTTGGGAACACCCTGTACGATTGTGTAAGATCTTATCATATCTTATTGAAGATCTTGTATTATCTTGGCAGGCCTTATTCAAGGTTCTGACCAAAGGAGGATCGAATTTACCATAAAGCCTAAAGCCTGGATCATAAAGCCTAAATATGACTTTAATTCCTGGTATGTTGGTAGGCTAAGGTGCAAGCTTTATAGCATTCAAAACTGTGGGTTGATTTGAAACCACCATTTTTGTCAAGTTGGAATCGCAGGTAGAATCTCGTAATTTTGGGTCGACCGAGTTTGTATTTGTCTTTCTTTAATTTCATGCCGCTTGACTGCAAAACCTCACATACTTAAAACAATGTTCTATCGAGCTCTTGGCCTTTTCCTGTTGCGAGAACATCATCGACAAACGAATTTGCTTTATGGCACTTCCCAACACTGCCAAGCCAAAAAAAGGGGGTTCTAACACTCAGTTCGTACGATGCCACGGAATCCTGTCACCAGCTCTGAATGGAAGCATAAAAATGAAGCTTATCCGTACACTATGATAGCTAAATTATTTTCGTAGGTCTTACTACTATCAACAACAACCCCTATGAATTCTTGCCACCAACAAAGTAGAAAGCATGTGCACAGTTTTTCAAGTCCAAGGAAGTTTTGTTATCACACAATACAATGAGCTAATACGTCATTTTCCTTCCTCCCCCATTCGCCGATGTATAACATAGGTGCAAGGACGGGAACGTACAATACTACATCCCTGTTTTCATAATAACCAAGCAACAACAATCTCTTCCCCACTCAAGAAGAAATCTATAGTCATATCAACAACCGTCTTCAACTTCGATCGCCTTTCATTCTCCTTTACATGCGATAAATGAGTTTGTCGAGCACGGACCACTTTAATTCAGCATGTATTTTTTGGCTGATGCTGTAGACATTTTGTATTGCTTGTTTTCAGTATGAGCTTGCGGTCGTGGTCATTTTTGCTGGCCCATTGGCTGGCGATCTTGCAATGCTGTTGACAAACACGAATCACGTGACGTCCCACAAGTTATAACGGTGGCTCTTGACGTGTCATAGATTTATCCTATAGCATCATCAGCCGCGATGTAGAATATAGTTCACCGAGCGAACACCATGTTTTGGTGTGAGTTCGCTTAAGCGTGAGTCCTCATGCAAACACAGGATAAAAACACAGGTACTTGATACTGAAATTGGGCACTGGGACATCTTAATAATTGTTATACGATGGCTTTAAAAGCTACGTCCGGTAATGCATCGAGAAAATTTCATAAAAATGACCTAGCGAATACGGTCCTTTTAAGAGGGACAATTACTGGATGCAAGGAGGTAGGTGAGAAAACGCTCGGAGACCAAGAGCCCGTTGTCCTATGTCATCAACGCTCGCCTCTTTGTCCTCAAATTTAATTCTTTTTTTTTCCCCAACTTTTTCCATCTTATCCTGCACATGTCACTCAGGATGGCGGCCTTAAAACGGACGTCCGTTTTGGTTTCTCTGCATCCACGCCAATACCCCACATTTTACTTAAGAGATCCAGGAAAAAAGAAACAAATAATCCATGAGTACAATATAATTTTTATCTTTTCCAGACTCAAACGATTCTAATACAGAATTACACAGTGCCTCAGTGATTTCCCAGACAAAGCTTTTTACTCTGTGCGCAGTATGTTTTATTTTCACTGGCATCGCAGTTCTTATTGTTGTTGCGTTGGTCAATTTCAAAGGCGAAGAGACGGAGAAAGAAACTGATGTTAAAGCTGATATGTTGAGCACGCTTCGCATGATGACCAATCCAGATCTTTTGCTTCTCACCCCCCTAACCGTCTTTTTCGGTCTGATCTTTGCAACTACATCAGCAGAATACACAGAGGTAAGGACAGGTTTATTTCTTTCAGAGGATGTTAGAATAATCGACGATGTTTTAAAATTTTTGTTTATTCCAGAGGAACAACTGAAAACAGTTACGTACAGTGTTTTAGACAGTATTTAGAATGAATTTTGCAGTTTACTCAGACAGTAAATTCTTCATTCCTCTAGGAAAGGGCGTTGAGGAAGGGGAAACGTATGGAACTGAAGATAGTTGTCCCAGGAATAGAACAGAATTGTTTTCCCTTCTCACTCCGGAGGTGAGGGAGTGGCGTCGGGGGGAGGGGGGGGGGGGAGAGAGAGGAGAGGTCCAGGTGACGATAGTCGGGTAGGTTTTCTGAAATTTGTAATGGGGATGGAGAAAAGCTTTTTTCCATTATTTAGTAACTTTGTAAGATTGTGGCCCTCGTTGCTGTCAATTACCTGCTTCTCAATGTACCTACCACTGCAACTGGCGGAACAGATCGACGCATAAATTTAATATAAAAATGCTGCTTTCACTGCATTGTAATTAAACACTTTACAATTTGGAATACTTGCAGCAAAAAATTTCCCGCCGCACTGTTCTAGCCCCAGTTTACGGCAACATCCATTCGACAAGCTTGCACATGGTTGACGGCCTCCACCTCAGCGTGGTGCTCGGGTGAACACCCCTCGTGGGTGGCCAACGGGGGCGGTAGCCGGACCATGGCGGTGATGGTAGTGTATCTCATCTCGGTGGGTGCACGACGGGGCAAGACGTAGACCAGCGGAAGCCAGTCTGTCACTTGCGCAACCCAGGCATGGGAAGCATCTGAGGGAATGCGGCTCCAGCAGTAGCGACCAAAACTGCTACCCTTAAGTGGGGGCAATGCAGAGGCCACGAGGATGAGCAATTGTTCTCGAATCTGTCAGGGCGACCAAACCCTGGGTGTGGGAACCAAAATCTTGGTAGTCTCTTCGGAGCAATGGTGCACCAAACTCCTTAATTGGTAGTGCGGGGCTGAAGTTTTGCCAAGGCTTTAGCACTTGAGGATGGACTCGCACGGGCTTGGTGGTTTAGGGAACACCCCGCAGCTGGAGGGGTAGCTGGCAAGGCGACTGATTGTTAGTAACAGTTGAACCCGCTAAAGGGGCTTGGCTGCGAACACTTTTGGAAGCTGGACCCGGCGACTGTGGCGCAGATAAATGCCCGGTACCAAAGTCCGACAACTTGGTAGCACTTGGTGCGGCCCCACTGGAGGTCTGGGAGACGGGTCCCACTTCCCCTGATCCCATCCAGTACCTGCGTCTGCTATCGTAGCGCAGGGCGTTATCAGGCGTCCCTGATCCCTAGTGCCTGGGTGGCAAGGGCGGCTTAATGGCTAAACGCTGGGAAAGTCGCCCAACCCCAACCAATCACTTCAATGCCTCTTTAGCGCCAAAACTCGGTCAATTTATCTGCTTTTTCCCGCCAAACGCTTCGCAACAGTTCCTCACGTGCTCTTCTTTACACTCAATTGTGCACACTTGACATTCTTCCTCTTGCTATCGTTCTGCCCCATCGATCACCGAACACGATAATTACTTAATGCTGTAATAGACTACGTTCCTTACAACTTATTTTAAATCCATTAATGACATTAGGTTAGTGCACTCGCATGGTTATTTCACTCGTTCCGGCAGTGACGTTTGAGATATTTGAGATGTAGAAATTGTGGCTATAATAGAGTGGAATGAGAATTTAAGGGATCGAGATACGAGCACGAGCAGGACCGGGTTGGCCCCTCTGCCTGCCCCCCCCCCCCCCCCCCCGATTTCCTCGGTAGTTCGTCTCTTACAATGTCCACTTCCAGGCGTTGCATACTTCCTCGAACAGGGAGGTATGCCTTGGGAAAAATGCAAGGCCTTTGGTGGACAAGCGCCTGTCCAAATAAGACCTTGGGAAAGATGGGGGGGGGGGTCAGATGCGCAGCCCTTCACTTCCCTTGGGCTTTCACGGCTTTCACAACCATTCTGGATTGTCACGTGTGTGGTATTTGTTGGCATAATTTGCTGTCTCAACGTGTCTTGTGCGGTTGACAGAAGGTGAAACGAGAGACTGATGACTAAAGGCTGGGACAGACAGCACCATTTTAAGGCGGCGTTCAATCCCCTTGGTTAAGCCTGATCACTGGAAAAAAGGATGACACACAGTGCATTGTGGATCGCGTTCAAGGTAGTAAAAGTAAGGGAAAACACTCGACCCCTTTGATGGAATGCATCACGTGGTGCTGAGTCTTTTGAAGCGATTGGCTGCTATTGTTCTCGAACGCCGCGTTCCCCAACGTAGGTATTGAACATGTTTGATATTTTGCGTTGCGCTCCGAACGCAATGCAAGTGCTTGTCAGACAGTGCCTTCAAGGCACGTTTTGAACCCAGAGGCATCAAAGCAATTAAACGCAGCCTTCCAAAGGTAGTGTCTGTCTCGGCCTTAACTGAGTACGGCTTTGACAAGAAAACAAAATAAGGTAAAGAACACCTTCTTATATTTAAATCACTGTGGAGCTGTAGGCTAAAGCCGCAACAAAGAATTGTTTTCATGGTAGTTCAAAACACTCTATACCCAGTTAAAATCGTCGGAAAAAATACTTGTTTAACCCTCAGCTTTTTTTTTATGCTTTGATAATCATAACCACGGCCAAACGTTTTAAATTTTAGAGTGTTTGTGTAAAAGTATTTACTTCATTATGTGCGATTAGTCCTTAGCAAAAATACTTGTCACTGTGCATTGTACATACTTTGTAAGATTCTTTTAGCCACCAAATATACACGCCTAGGTTCTCATGAGAAAATGATTGAAAAACTGACACCATCGATTTGTTTTCGACACACATGGAGAGTCCTGCAATAATTTATTTTATTTTTTTTCAAAATTAATATATTAACAAAAACAGACAAGTCGGAGAGCTGCGTTTTTTCTTATTACAGTTATTCTTCTCTACTAGAAGCCCTGCGTAACACAGCCACCAACTACCTTTCGTCCAAATTTTTCGTTATTATTCTGTCAACAACGTTGCCGATAAAATTAGTTTCTTTGTTATTAAACCAGAAAACGCAGAGATTTTATGCACGCAATTCGATGCATTTTATGCACGCAAATTTTTACAAGGTGATGTACACAAGCCTGTGGTTTATTTAAGCTTCAGATAATTAGTGTATATCACGCCGTTTCCAGATGTATGTAATTCAGTTAAAGATGTTTTTGACATCCCGGGAAGAGAACGGCTCCGAAAATGTACTCGTTCTCGCGTCGATTGTGGCGTGTAAAAGATCCTAGACGTTTACTAGCAAAATTGTCCCCCACCATTCCAAGATAACTTGAGCAGATGAAAAGGACATTAATTTGACTCGAGCCGAAGGCATAAGAGCGGGTTCAGACGTAACCTGATTATTTAAATTATGTAATAGGCGTTTTGACTAGCTAGCCGCCACTTTATAACAAATCGAGATTACTTATTAATTTTGAATTCAATTATTTGTTCGGCTGTTCACGTACGTTACCGTTGAACGTTTTGGAGTGGACTTTTTTCACATATTCTCGAAAAATTTTATTTAGCAATATGACACTTTCCTAAAAACTAATGATTAAATTCGTTTTGGGATGGAGGAGTTGTGGGGGGAGGGGTGTTGGCGCTCATGGCCCAGCCCCTGCGCCACTGGCCATCGCGTAAAAATTTAGATTTAGTATCTTATTAAGCTACGTTATAAGCTGTGTGCCACATAAATAGTTTTTGTTTTAATTTGAAGAAACAAGTTAAGGCATAATTTGTTTCACTTAGAAAAACAGTCAGGAAATTATTTTAAAATTTAAGCTCAAAGTTGAGCATTTTGCTTAATTTTGAAGACAGTTTTTAAAAAATTCTCAACTTCTGGGTGGCCTACTATTATTACTGGCCGATGGGCCTTTACCCTCTCAGTCCGGTCCTGGATACGAGAGGTTTGAGGTAATTGAGATATTAAACGATTTTTTATATATTTTAGATAAGCAAGATGAGTATATTGATCTAGCTGTACAAGGTTTCATTTAATGAGGTAGACGTGAATTGATCTTAGAAAACAAAAAAGATACATTTATACGTGAGTTGAGATAATTCAGGTAAATGAGGATTTTTGATAACTAAATTTTGATCTCTGAGATATACGACCTTTGAGTTAATGCAGATAATCGAGATTTGAAATATTTGAGATAGACAAGGTATTAAGATTTATGTAAGATTTCAATAATTGAGATATACGAGACTTCAGATATTTGATAAATACAAGCGTTGAGATATACATTTCAGATATTTCAGATAACCGAGGTTTGAGATATTTGATCTTTAAATATTTCAGATACCTTATTTGAGATGCACTAGATTTGAGCTAACCATAATTTGAGACGTATGTGGTGCAGAAGATTTGGGATGATTGATATATACAAATTTTGAGATTACTGATAAGCGAGCGATAACTAGATCATATTAAATTTGGGCAAAATTAAAATAAATGAGACTTCAGATAAGTGAGCTCAATGACAGTTGAGATATGCAACAACTGAAAATTTGAGAGTTGAAATATTTGCGATACACATAATTTGAACTAATTTAGATATCCGAAGTTTAACATAATAGGTAATACGAGATTTGAGATAAACGATATTTGAGATATTGAGATGTACAAGATTTGTGTTAATTGAGATATACGATATTTGAGATAGCGTGGATTTGCGATATTTGAGATAGTGGGGATGTACGAGCTTCGAGGTAATTGCGATAAATTATGTTTGATATGTAACAAAATTGACATTTGAGGTACGTATACAAAAATTTAGCTAAGTGAGATTGAAAGATGTATGATTTGTCAGATTTTTGAGCTATATAAAACTGGAGATGATTGAGATGTACGAAATCTGCACTAATTGAGATAATGAAGAGATAATTTAGATGTTCGATATTCTTTTGTTTCCGTATACTTGTGATCGTTTCTACACCAAATTGTCAAAAAGGCGCTATACTAATTTCGTGCACATTTAGCATTTGTTGCAGAACAGTCATATGAACGTTTATTTATTTGTTCAATACCTTTAATATAGAGCTAAAAATTTGAAATCATCAAGTGGCACTAGGTTACCTACAAACAACAACAATTCAAAGTTTATCTACAAAAATTGTAGACTGTAGGCTGGACTAACAAGAAGAAGAATTAGACGTCCAAAATCCTCAACAACAAGAATAGGTCAGAGTTAGGGGTAATGGATAGGGATGCATCAGATGAGATTAGAACTTTTTTGTCAGCAAGGTGTTAAAACATTGGCTAAATCGTGATGGCATGCCAGCTTTTAAAACAGTCGATTAATTTTAATAGGTAAAATAATTCATACTGCTGTTGGTGTAATAATATAAACCTCTACATACCGGCCTCTCATGCCTTCACAACCTCTTCTGCTACATAGCTACAATACACAATCACCTGAAAGCTTAGTTTTGTGCTAGCAGGAGCATTACTTTTAACACTATCAATCTGTAAGTAACTTCAATTTGATTAGAAATAAGTCATCAGCAAAAATCATACGTCACTTATGATATTACTGTCAAATTTGGTAATACTTTCAGATTTTTATCTGTTTAACAAGGCCCATTTTGTGAAACAAGGAACAACTTCATTTATGTAAGTCCAGCCAGCTTGATAATAACGCTTCCCGGCCGAGCTCGCCAAGTAATAGGCAGCTATCTATCCCATGCTCCTAGCTGGTTCAACTGCATTCAAGGGACGCTTATTCTTTTTGAGCATATCTCTGTGGTGGTTCATGCATTCAATGTTGCTCTTACAGCTCTATACCTCGCTCCTCGTTGGTTTAACTGCATTCAAGCGATTGCTTGTTCTTTCTCTGTGGTGGTTCAAGCACTCAATACTGTCCTTGCAGTTTTCCCTCGCACCTGACTGGTCAACTGCATTCAAGCGATTGCTTGTTCTTACTCTGTGATGGTTTACGCACTCAATACTGTCCTTGCAGTTTTCCCTCGCTCCTGACTGGTCAACTGTATTCAAGCGATTGCTTGTTCTTTTTAAATGTATGCCTGTAGTGGTTCTTGCATTCAATGTTGCCCTAGCGGTTATCCCTCGCTCCTAGCTGGTTCAACTGCATTCAACCAATTGCTTGATCTTTTTGAGCTTATCTCTATGGTGTTTAATGCATTCAATGCTGCCCTTGCAGCTATACGTTGCTCCCCGCTGGTTCAACTGCATTCAAATGATTGCTTGTTAATTTTGAGCATATCTGTGTGGTGGTTCATGCATTCAGTGCTGCCCTTGCAGCTATCCCTCGCTCCTCTCTGGTCCAACTGCATTCAAGTGATTGCTTGTTTCTTTTGAGCATGACCCTGTGATGGTTCATGCATTCAATGGTACCCTTGCATATCGCTTGCTCCTCGCCGATTCAACTGCATTGAACCGATTGCTTGATTTTTTAGCGTATCTCTGTGGTGGTTCATGCATTTAATGCTGCCATTGCAGCTATTCCTGGCTCCTCGCTGGTTCAGCCGTATTCGAGCGATTGCTTGTTTTTTTAACATACCTCTGTGGTGGATAATGTGTTCAATGCTGCCCTTGCAGCTATGCAGCTCCTCGCTGGTTCAACTGCATTAAAGCGATTGCTTGTTCTTTTTTAGCGTATCCCTGTGGTGGATCAAACATTTAACGCTGCCCTTGCAGTTATCCCTCGCTCCTTGCTGGTTCAGCCATATTCAAGCGATTTCATGTTCTTTTTGAGCATATCTCTGTGGTGGTTCACGAATTCAATGTTGCACTTGCAGCTATCCCTCGCTCCTCGTTGATTCAACTGCATTCAAGCGATTACTTGTTTTTACTCTGTGGTGGTTCATACATTCAATGCTGCCCTTGCAACTATCCCTCGCGAATCACTGGTCAACTGCATTCAAGCTATTGCTTGTTCTTTTTAATTGTTTCCCTGTGGTGGTCCTTGCATTCAATGCTGCCATTGCAGTTATATGGCGCTCCTCGCTGGTTCAACTGCATTCAAGCAATTTGCTTGTTCATTTTGAGCATATCTGTGTGGTGGATCATGCATGCAATACTGCGATTGCGGCTATCCCTCGCTGCTCACTGGTTCAACTGAATTCAAGTGATTGCTTGTTCTTTTTTAGCATAACCCTGTGGTGGTTCATACATTCAATGCTGCCCTTGCAGTTATCCCTTGCTCCTTATTGGTTCAACCGTATTCAAGCAATAGCTTGTTCTTTTTGGAGCGTACCTCTGTGGTGGTTTATGAATTCAATGCTGCCCTTGTAGTTATCCCTTGCTTCTTGCTGGTTCAACTGCATTCAAGTGATTGCTTGTTCTTTTTGAGCATATCTCTGTGGTGGTTCACGCATTCATCGCTGCCCGTACAGTTGCCCCTCGCTCCTCACTGGTTCAACAACGTTCAAGCGATTTAATGTGTTTTTCAGCATATCTCTCTGCTGGTTTATGCATTCAGTGCTGCCCTTGCAGCTGTTCTTGGCTCCTCGCTGGTTCAACTGCATTCAAGTGATTGTTATTTTAGAGCATATCTCTGTGGTCGTTCATGCATTTGTCTCATAACACACTAGTATTTTTCTAAACCTAAGTAACAAACTGCTTGAGTGCAGGGACGTGCATGTTCACTGCCATCACGTTATCTACAACGTCATCGTAGCATTGGTTTGATTGGCGGCAGCGAGTGAGTCGACGTAGCTAGTCCCGATCTACTCTGAGCGGAAGCGTGCAAGATGGCCACGCTTGGCTTGGCAATGCAGCTTAGCTCACGTATTGCGTATATGGAGTTTATTATGCCAAGTCCACGCTATCCAGCTTTAGTCTCGCAACTGATCTCATGTTCTGATCTCACATTGATCTCGCACGCAACAACGTGCTAGGAGAGTTACATAACAGACAGTATTGGTCTGTTACAGTTTGGCGTGCGTCAGTGGCTGGAAGGGAAGGGGATGTTTAAATGTAGATGTTGCTTCCAAACCAGTTTGCCACAGTGATCATCACCATCTAATTGCTCTGATCATTCTGCCCTGCTTGGTACACAGTTAGTTTAGGTTTTTCCAATGATAAAACTGATAATTTTTCGATATTCAGACATCAACCAACATCTAGCTGTAATAGGGGTAGTCTTTTGTTTAATGTGGTTTTGTCTGTCTGTCACATTTGTCTGGTTACGTGGGATTACTTCTAACCAGTAACAAGCACGTTTTCAGTTAGACTGTAACGGTTTGTTAAACAATTACGGGCACAGTCAGCAGTTGTAACACATTTTCCAGTACTTATTCATTTTTAGAATTTGATGTTTCATCGATTTTAAGATTCAAGTGGTAGACAAATAAGCGTAATGTATTCATTTTAATTTTTTCACTTCCAGTCAATGCATTCGCCTCGGAAAATGGTGATGGTGCTCGTGCAGAAACAACGGCCCCGCAGTATCAAGCAGAGACATTTGCGGTTTAGTAGAATTCGAGATTTCTGAGATCTCGAGAATACGAGCTGTCTTAATTTGATACTGAAAACAAGGCATTTATTTAATTGAGTTTTGACTATCAAAATTTTCCGGCTTAGCGAGATATGTTATAATACTGCCCTATGAATATTTTCTGTGCAGTAAATATGGTATAGGGCAGTGCTCCACTATGATTTCTGCCCAGTGCTCCACAGGGCAGTGTTTTGCTGCTCCACATAAATAATCGCTGGCCGGGTCTGTACGTCGAATTTCGGCTCCTCTGCCCGTAAAATATTTGACGTAGGAATTTCAGTTTTGAACTCGTTTCTTTCATGCACTTAAGCTCCCTTCCTTGTCAGTAAATTGGAACCAAATCAAAACAAGATTGCGAACGTTATTTAGACCCCAAAAGAAAAATACGCACATGACGAATTCTGGTAAATTCAACGAAATTCGTGAAAAACACACGAAAAAACACACAACTTCCATACTTTGTCAAATATCTCGCTCAAACATCGACTTTGAGATTTGCAGCACTTGCAAATATAAATGGCATATTATGTCGATATCCGCTACTCTAGGTGCACCGTAAATGCATATATCCTGCAGGAAAACAAAATCTCCATTTTGGGGGAAAAACTACGCGGAGTAGTACTGAGTATTACTTGAAACAGAGGTGTTGTGTCAAACTATTCGTCGCGTTGACGGCGTATAAGTCAGTTTTTCCCCATTTTTTAAGTGGAGTGTGGTGTTAAATGACGTGTGCACCATAAAACGACGTGTGCATGATAAATAGAGATTTGCGTCACAAATACAGTTTTCCGCCATACAAATTCAGCCATAAACCTAAATTTTTTAATGGCGTTGTAAATTGGTGCGCTGATATTTCGAAGGCAGCGATGATTTTTGACAATTTATGCTTTCATAATACAAAATCAATATTTCTTCCATAAAACTCGTGGACGGGTACACCTACAATTCCCGTTATTTTTTACGTGTAAACTGCTTACTTACATACACTTACCTTCATTTTAATTTTTTCTTTTTCTTTCCAGGCTTTTATTACTTGCAGCATTGGTATGCACTATGTTGGAACGGTGTATGTGTCATATGGCATTCTGCTTGCCCTCGCATCGTTCGGCACCGGCTACATCAACAAATGGGTTCACCCTCTTTGTGTCTTCTTTGTGGCTGTTGTCTGCACGTTAGCTTCCCTTGCTACAATGTACTTTTGGGTACCAACTTCCGAATCCGTGATCCCCTTACACGTGATGGGTGGAATATTTGGTGCGACGAGAGCGCTTTGGCAAACGCATCTATCCGGTAAGTTCATAACTTATTTTGTTGGCATTCAGTGTTTATTTTGATGCATACAGTCAAAGCTCCTTGAATAAAAGGACGTCACAGCCATATGAGAAACGTCAACTAAATTATTAGGGAATGGTATGCAAAATGGGAGATGTGGTAGAATGCTCCATCTCTTGACGTCCAGCGGCAAATTTGGAAAACTGACAAAGCCTGTCAACAGATGGCGATGCAAAGCAAAGCATGATAGAATGTACCACTGCGACGACTTTTCATTAAGGGGGGTTTTGGCACAGTGAAATCTGTAAGGAACTACTCCTCAACCAGGTGCACGTCACTATGGACAAACATTGAAACTCCGTGTAGTCTTTGAACGCTCATATCCTGGGCACTCCTTTCGCTAGATGGTGCAACGAGTGATTGTGCAAATGTGATAAAATTTGGTGCTCTAGTCGGGGTTTCACAATTATTAATTTTGCTGTATGAAATACAACAGGAGCATAGCAGTAGTTACAATCCGGGAAAACGTTGTTGATTTTCAGCTACATTAGCTCTTGATGACGTAATTCTGTGGGTGGAGTTTATGATGCTGAGTGGACAGCATAGCATATGTCACTGGAATGAAGGAGAACTTTACTGTTTGCTAGTGCCCCAAACAACTTACCAGCCATTACTCCTGCGAGCTATAATGGACTAGCTTTAACATTCAAACAAACTCTTAATTTTCTCACTCTGCATTTCGCACCGATAAAGCAAATGAGCAAAGAAGAACAGATTCGAATCTAAATTTACATTGAATGATTTGTTTAAAATAAAATAATCAGATGTTTGTGTGTCTTAGCAGGTTTTGGTGTTCAGTTGTGGTGAAGGGGAGCTTTGTTAGTGACGACACAATAAGCTGAAAATCAGATACTAGGAGTTACGTTGGACTTAGTGTAATGGTCAGCAAAGACACGTACTGATTGCCCTGGAGGTGTTTCTCGTGACGATCAGCGTTGGTTCTCTTTAGCTAGCAGAGTCAGGTTTTACCTCAATGCAGAGACACATCCTGAACCCAGACCATCGGTGCAGGAGCATGGACAACGAGCGCCAATGAGCATAGATGAGCGCATTGAGTATACTGACGGTTAAAATCTACGATTCTCGGATGATGTGTGCATTGAGCACACAGACGCTGGTCAAAATCTAGGATTCTTGTATTATATACACATTGATCATACTGACGGTTGTAAGATCTAAGATTCTTGGATTATGTGCGCATTGAGTGTACTAATAGTGGTCAAATTCTATGATGCTCAGATTACGTGTACATTGAGCATACTGACAGTGGTAAAAATCTATGATTCTCGGATTATGTGCACATTGAGCATACTGATGGTTATCAAAAATCTATGAT
>JAHWFP010120875.1:0-15945 GCA_023313725.1 Lithobius niger | reverse complement strand
ACATTGAGCATACTGATGGTTATCAAAAATCTATGATTCTCGGATTACTGGCGCATTGTGCATACTGAAAGTGATCTTAATCTATAATTCTCGGATAATGTGTGCATTGAGCATACTGTCGGTGGTCAAAATCTATTATTCTCAGATTACGTGCACACTCTTCATACTTACACCTTGTTTTCACGTGGCCGGCGCGATCGCAACAAAAACAAGTGATGTCACTAGATGTTTTAGAACTAAATTTAGGTGTTTTAATTCGTTGTGAAACCAAGTTAACTGCTTTTAAGTTAGAACGAATTTCTAATTGCTCAGCCTTAGCTGACTCGAGGGACAGCACGAGAGAAACTGTAGATTTCAAATCTAAAGTATCTGTGAGCAGTTCCATTTGTGTCCGTTCAGAACGAATGCCCCTATCAAGCGATCTCTAATCATTACGCTATTAATGTTCTTAATCTTGTCAAAGTCACAATGTTTTGTAAGCGATTTTAAGGCAGCCTCATAGTCATTAATAGTTTCGTCTAACTTTTGTGTTCTACGAAAAAATTTAATTCTTTCAGACACTACTGAAGGCAGTGGTTCCAAATCATTTAGAATAGTTTTGACTAATTCATCATATGAAAAATCGCTAGGAACCTTAGGGGAAATAATGTTTAAAATTTTATCAAACATATCCCTGCCTACAGATGCCATTAAAACATCCAATTTATCCAAATTTGCCACTTTCTCTGCTCTAAAGAAATAATTTATCCTAGTAGGGTATTTATCCCAAGTGTCAGACTCAGGGTCAAACTCTGAAAACAGGCCAGACAATTTACATGCCATGTTGTCTGAGTCTGTGTCACTAGCACTTAAATTTGGATTAACAAATAAATATCCACTGCATCTGAAAATATTTCATTTGCAAAACTAACGTTATCACTGACGGCCACTACAGGTGGTACATTTTCCTCACCAGCACCTGACATACATATGTCAAAAGCATTAAGTTTAACTTAAATACTACAATTTAGCAAAATTACAGTAAGCTAGAGCCACTCAAGACTATTTTTTGAATTGCCTAACAGCTAATCCAAAATTCAATACTTAACATAGCCTACCTATTTTTTTTACTAATTTGCCTTGCCCGAATTTTTCCAGATAACTAGGATTTAAACACGGTTCAATGAGTGCTTCTCAAGCACCAAAAACAACACTATAAGCCTATGCTGCATGCTAGACCGAACAAGCTTCATTTCAGCACAAAGGTAAATTAATTAATCATACCTAACTGCCAGCCAGAGTAGAGGTATGACAACATTGCATTGTCAATGCCTAATTTAACTACGTTTATTCCACCTTATTCCGAGTTACAGTATTATCGGGGGGAAATGGCTGACGCGTCGCATCAGACCTTGTCAGCGAACAAATTAGGCTTCGACAACACAATTACCACTTCCTGTTCTAGCATGAGGAACGAATCATAACTATCATTAATCCGAACCACTCACAGTTCCACAACACAAACAACATTTAAAAAAATGTTGGATGCCAATATTGAAATAAACTTGACATCCATTCGGGTCCATTGTCTGTAACAAAACATTCCATCAAACCATATTCGGCAATGTGGGTATTCATAATAGTTTAATTAACTCCCATCCGGGCACTATACTATTAAGCCAAAATAGAAACTTGCCAGCTTACCAAATTCAGAGCACTTGAAGTTGGATGGGTGGGAATTAATTTAATATTAATTGGCTCTGCTGAGTACCTCGCGTTGCCATTCTGTCATGTCCTTAGTGCGGACAAACGTGGATTCCCCCAGCAGAGTAACGACACTAAACATAGGTGTAGCAAACAAGGGTGTAGACAATATTTAATTCAAGTGCATGGCTTTTTATAATATTTACAAATCAGGTGACAGGTATGTCGCTTGTCTATGGCAAACAGTACATATCAGTATTCAGTACATTAGTATGGCACTCCTATTGGTTATTAGTAGGTTAATATTGGATATGGGTTAACAGTAATGTAATTGGGTATAGCTAAGGTATGGTGCACACAAGGGACGACACCACACCTTGCCTTGTGAATTGGTTTCCCAACGGAGCACTTGGTGGAGCATTTCGGCTGCCGTTTCTGCCTCTCTTGAGAAGAGAAATTGGCGGTATTTATCCTTTTTAAATTACAGTATTTATGCTTTTAACATAGGATGACTTAGTGGCTTATGCCATGCTTTAATTTTATTATGCTAACCTGATGTAAATTTTCGAAACGCTGCTCGTCTTTTTATGTAGCACTGCTTTGCTTGCCTTCCTGTAACCTGTTATTAGACGACATAATTAGTCAGACAAGATACTAGTTTATCCTTTTTTTCTTTTCTTTCTCAGTTGTTTACGGTGATACATTCCAGGATGATCGAAAGGCAGCCTTTTCCACTCAACGCCTTCTCCAGAGCATCGGATTTGCTCTCGGCTTCACCTGGTCGTCTTTCCTGTGCATCAAAACCAAGATGACGATTTTGATAGTTTGGTTTACATGCGGTTGCATCGGATACCTCATATTTGAAGTGCGAACACGAAAGACAAAAGACAATGAAAAGAAACCAATGTTATAATGATAGAGCGTCCACTGCCTTGTTCTGCTCGTAGGTCCTACCAGTAGAATATTTGGACAGAGCCACTTAGTCCTTCCTCAAGATGCGTGAAAATTAGGACGCGCATACGTCTACTATGGGAAAGGCTCCACTTCTTCAGTGGCAAGCAACATAAGGCCGCCAAAAGTTAATTAAATGGTTCTCAGGAGCGCACGCATGGGTTTTTTTTAGCGCTTGAAACGTCTTTTACGACATTGTCTAAAAAAATTCGATCACCCATCAGCACTTTCACTAAACATTTCCTGCAGCCGAGAACCACGTCATATCTTTGCTCCATTCACATAATCGCCCTATCTATGGGTCGTTCGGAGGCATGTCACACGCTGATCCTGGCATTAAATCGCAGATATTGTACTCTACAACAAAATGTAATATACTGATTTTGTTTTGTTTGGTTAAAAAAAATAAGCCATCGCCCCATCTGAAAAATCACGAATAAAACGTAAAAAAAACGCCGCCTGCTCGCGCTAATTTTTTTAGTACTACTCCTGAGAACCACTTAATTAATTTTTTAGCAGCCTAAGTAAAATAAATATGCTTTTTTTTTGTACTTACTTTTTTCTTATTTATTTATTATAAAGCTGACCTGTATCTACAAATCAGAAACACTTACGCAAGTCTCAAAATATATTGTAGAGTCAAAGGGTTTAAAGGGTTTAACGAGCGTTAACCACTCCTGGTTATCTGCCCGAAGCCTTAAGGCCCTATGTCTGCAACAGCCAGACCCAAACAGTGAGTCAAACAAATCTTTAACAATCGGAGATCATTTACATCCTGACTTTTTCTCGCACCACATTCACAGAAAAACGGCTTCCCTCTTTCGGGAAAGGTCCATCTTTACCTGCACATTGCGCATTGCGCAGACGCACAAAAATACATACTTGGGGTTTCGATTTTCGCTGAACGTTCTTTTTTTTTTTCTGCGTCACAAAAAAAAAAATCGTCCAGAAAGACTACAGGCCTCACTAAAAGAGATTTTGTAACGTCCTACTGGTACGATGCTACGTCAGTCAGGTAGGCCAATGGCAGCTACCCTGAATTAGTGATATTATTATTCTTAGATGTTTTTTTTGGCAAGTGTAGGATGATAAAGGACAAATAAATATATTCAAAACAAAACGTGTTGTTGAATCCTCACAAGTTTAAGATCTTTGAATATTATAGTCACTGTTTTATTATAGCGGAAACATTCGTGGTGCGGGTGTTACATTTTAGCTGAACCGTTTTCAATATTGGTGTTGTTTGAGTTGTGTCTATATCCCTGTTCCAACAGATTATTTTCAGTCACATTTCCGTGCACTCTTCATACTTATTTGATCCCGTGTATCTTGGCCAACGCAGTCAGTCGTAACCTGGGAGCAGAAGTCGTGTTTCGCGTCGTGTGGCCTAGTCGTTTTATGACGCATAGGCCTGGTCGTGGTTGCGCGTAATGATGTGTTGACACGTTCATTGTTGTCAAAGTGAGAGACAGAGGGTGCGCTGCAACAGTTGTTGATATATATTTTGAAACATTTTAACTGAACTCATGAAGGCCGCATTTCAGAAGCCATTCAATAAGCTCTGGCTATGCTTAGAGAACACAAAAGGACGTCAGTTTAATAGGCTGAACAAATGCTGATTTATTTCACCATTATTTAACCAGTGTTTTCCCCCACGATGTAAGTTCACTGTTATTCAATAAACGAATAAATAGTTAAGAATTACGTTAAGAATTACGTTTGCATCAGTAAAATAAATTCTTCCACGCGGTGAATAATGTTGCCCATACACTTGCGTATCCATTACTCCGTTTATATGGGACCGAAAAAGATTTTCTTTATACCAAATTAAAGGTAATATTCTGTACTACAAGAACTTATATAGGCATTAAATGATTAGTCTAAGCGTTAGAGGTTTATTTGAAATTGCATTTATAGTGAAATTGTACGATGATAAAATGCACGTGTTTTGTCAAGGTTAATCTGTCAGCAAACCATCAAAATATCGAAATAGTTAGTCGGTAAGGAAGGATAGTACGTTTCAAATAATTTTATTAGGTGTAAATAAAAAGAAAACCGGGCTGGTAGAAGTCGAGGTATTAAAAGACGTCATTTTTTCCAAAATGACGGCTCATTTCCGGTCTTAAAATTGCAAAGAAAATTTGGTAACGTTTATATCTTGCTTCTTGCTCAGAAAAAAATAGCCACTATTTCTACTTAAAAAATACCTTATAGCCTTTTCTGAGTTCTTATCCTAGACTACATCCGCAACAGCTCACCGAGCAGCTGCTTGACTGCAGCCGCCGCCATCTTTTTCAAAACCAGAACCCCAGAATACCAAGTAATAACCATGCAACAACCACGGGCTCGCATGCAGTGGTTGTTTATAGTCTGGGGGCATGTGTTCAAAAATAAGGTCCCGTGGGATCTTTGAGGAAAGAAATTTGGGATAGGTCCTTAGTTTCAATGACAGGAATAAGAATATCAATGGTGATAAGCTCAAAAATTGTGCAGAGGCCTAAAAACAAAATGGCCTCCAAAATGGCTGCCGCCAAAATTCAATTATTTGTATTAGGTCAAATAATATGTTTTTGAGGTCAGAGAATTCAACTGTAGCCTCACAAAGCGTGGCTGGTGTCTACAGGTGTACCTCAACAAGGCGTCGAAGATGGCTGCCTCAAAAAGAAAAATAGTAAAATTGTTCCCTGTAGTGACTGAGTTATAAAATTATTATTTTTTTCTGGGGTGTATAACTCAAATAAACGGACATCAACATTTTGCAGAGGCCTTAAAAACAAAATGGCCTTGAAAACGGCCACCACAGTAATTCAAATTACTTATATTAGACCTACAAAACAGAAATTTTAGTATCAATCAAATAATATGTTCTTGAGGTCAGAGAATTCAACTATTGTATCATTAAGCATGCTATTGTCTACAGATGGAGGAATTCAACATGGCGTCCAAGATGGCCGCCTCCAGAACAAAATTCTTGAAATTCTTCCCCGTAGCGACGTGAGTTGCCAAAATTATTGGGTTTTTTGGGTGTATAACTCAAATAAACTGTCATAAACCGTGTTTGACGTCAACAGATGGAGCTATTCAACAAAAAAATCTCACTCCTTCTTATGCTGCAAGATGGCTGCCTCGCAGGCAAACAAAAATCGTGGAATTGTTCCATGTAGGCATATGAGGTGTCAAATTATTGTTTTTCGCCCTTGAGGCTGACAAAACACTCGAACATGAGAACAAGAGGATGAAAATGCAAGGAGGGTTTACTGGAATTACTTTCAAGGAGTCAGCTTAGGGAGGGGGGGGGGGGAATTGAGGCTTAATGGCGCGTCGACAGCTAGGTCATTAGCGTGAGTCAGCTAGGCTAAGATTTTTCTCAGCAGACGTTGCATTGACCCGTATTGCCAAAGAAGCTGAAATATTTGCAGTTATACATTCAGCAAACAAGGGGACGTAACATCACAGTTCGTCTCAGATGATAAGAAATCGACAAGATAGGAATACAATGCTACTGAAAGAGGCTTTTGAATCTTGGCCTAATACACCTTAGAGAAGTTTGTTTGCCAGGTATACGTACAATACTGGATAAAAAAAAACCGCTCGTTTTCTGAATACTTAGGGTTATAACAATGCTCTCAGATGATTGATAAAACGTCGTGGTTGTCGGCAGGATGGCAAAGGAATAATAAGTTCTTTATAAACAATAAGTGGGGCAACCCATTGTTGGCTTTATTGTAGCGCTTATTGTAGCGCTTATTGTATGAAATTCAGTCGCATTGTTGATTGGACTTCAGCAGCTTAAGTAGGGTAGGTTGAGCGAATGGCTTGAAGGCCGCAATTTTTTTCTGCATTCGACTCAATAAAAATATCATATCATAGCAGCTTCAGTACACTTTAAAACAATTTAAACAATTGGAGAGGTCCTCCTTACGTTTGATGATGAGTATTCGTTCGTTCAATTTTGTGTCTATTCATCAGCAAAATCAACAGCTAGAGATGGCAGAATCAGTAACGCAGCTCGAAATGGGAGCAGTGGCGTCAGACGCGTTTGAACTTTGGTGTTAAATCTCACACTGTTTTTCCGACAGACCCGATAGAACGGTAGAAGGTCCCTGGGTTTACCTATGAGGCGGCCTTTTTGGACTTCATGTTGAATAGCTCTTCCTGTGCACGTCAGATTCGTTTTATGATAGTTTACTTGCATTCTATACCATCAAAAAACAACAATTTGACGCCTCATTCATCAATGTAGAACAAATTAACGATTTTTGTGCTGACGGCGGCCATGTTGGACGCCATGTTAAGTGGACACCTTCACCTGTGGACATCGGGCATGCTTTATGATACTATAGTTGAATTTTCTGACGTCAAGAACATATTATTTGACAATAATTTCTTTTTGTAGGCCTAATACAAGTATTTGAATTATTGTGGCAGCCATTTTGGTGGCCATTTTGGTGGCCATTTTGTTTTTAAGGCCTCTGTAAAATGTTGATGTCTGTTTATTTGAGTTATACACCCCAGAAAAAAAACAATAATTTGGTAACTCAGTCGCTACAGAGAGCAATTTTACGATTTTTGTTTTGTGGCAGCCATCTCGGACGCCATGTGAATAGCTGCATCATTAGACATCAGGCACGCTTTGTAATTAAAATGTATACACATGGAGCAGTACGCATTAAACGAGTTAAAAAGGCACCTAATATTTCGGAGAGAAGCACTTGTTCCCATTTTCAGTGCTTCTCTCCGAAATATTAGGTGCCTTTTTAGCTCGTTTAATGCGTAGTGCTCCATGTGTACACATTTTAATCTGTACTTCATTAAAAAAAAATCTACGCTTTGTGATGCTATAGTTGACTTCCCTGCCCTCAAAAACATATTATTGACACTAATTTCTTTCTTGTAGACTTAATACAAATACTTGAATTTTTGGTGGCGACCATTTTGTTTTTAGGCTTCTGCACAATTTTTGAGCTTATCACCATTGATATTCTTATTCCTGACTTTGAAACTAAGAGATTGAAACCAATCCCAAACTTCTTTACTCAAAGATCCCCACGGGATGACACATGCACCCAGACTATTACTCAGATTTGAAACAATTTAATGCTGCTCTTGCTTCTACGAAATAAATACGTCTTTCTAGCTTATCACGTTGCTGATTTCGATCCCCATTGGGAAAATGGGAACGGGATGTGTTGAAAAATTTGAGTTATAGATGGGCGGTCCTGTAAAATAAGGTCATTTTCTTATTTGATTATTTATTTAAACGTGTGTGTGGTCACGAAAGCCCGTAAACTACTGGCCTTAATAACTAAGCAGCATGACCAAGGCTCCTCTCATCCCCTACTAAGTCACGTATCCTACAAAATCCTTTTTTAACCCTATCGGCAACCTGCTCCCCCGCCACCTCTCTCTCCTCCTACCCCGATTTCTGTCCATTCTGCCTACGTTAGGATACGCTAGTCTCTTCTACTACTGCGTCAGCCCTTACACAGATCGTCGTTTCTCTACTGGCCGTCTCTATCCTCCGCTCTCTCTCCCTACAATCATGGGTCGCAAATATTCCAGCTCTGGGCAATCTTGTTGGGAAATGGCAAATGGCCGGGGAAATAATTATGCCGAATTAATTACAATTAAGCGTTACTACGCATAAAACGTTTCACCAACACATTACAGTACAGTCTGTTTGCCACTAGATTACAGCAGGAGGAATGCAAACCCCCCCCCCCCCCCAAAAAAAATACGGGCCCAGCCACGTTGCACCAGTCTCTTCTCTGTTACGCAAGCTGGCCGCCAACCCCAACCCCTCCTTGCCAATACGTAGCGCCAATCTCTACCCATCCGATGCAACCCGCTCACCAAAAACCACTTGCACCACCGGTTAGTCGGGGAGGGAGTAATTAATACCAAAAATTGTAACTACGTAACACTACGCCTATCCAATATCCACCACCAGACGGCAGTACCGAACATTCTTGTCAGCCAAGCTCAGCAACCTTAGTTTTGGGAACGCAATTATCCCGGCGTTTGCATTTGTCAGAACAGAGGCAAACGAAAATTACAAACACGAAGAGCAAACGTGAACCGAATGAGATCTGTGAGCAAAGGTAAGCAATCGCACTCGGCCTTGGTTTTGACAGAGTATTTATCCACACCAGCAACAGATGGCGCAGAGGTGTTTGCCCAGACACCCGAACAAAGCCCGCTGAGTGGAGAATTGTTTTTTTTTATATTTGTGTTTCTTTTCTCAAGTGTGTGCACCATATCTGAGGTGATGTTACTTACCGCACCGAGTGAATTTTACTTGGTCAATATTTCCTTGAAAACTACATTTTCGTCAATTTTCCCTGATGCGGGCCAAGAACCCATCCAAGAATGGCTCGTTATACTATCACAACAACGTCTCGGTTACTCACAATGCCATTCGTTATTGTACAAATATGTTCGACGATGGTTCGCCAACAATGCGCTAACACTGCCCTTTATTGCAACAATGCCGCAAAGGTATTTTTCCAGATCCCCAAATGCTCATTGTCGCTTTCCTCCCCGCTAGCATATTATGATGTTAGATTGTTCTTGCGACAAAAAAAAATAAAAAATACGTATTTATGTATTTATTTATTACACTTAACGGAGACTACAAGCCCGTACGCGCTACACTCTCCATTCTAACTTAACCTACACTTAACCTACGTACTTTACCTTACACACACACACACACACTTAATACCCTCTTAACCTTAATACTTTGCAGCGCGCGAGAATTTTTTTTATGGCTTCCCTTCCCTTTCGAAACAAACAGGGCTCACGAGATCTACCAACAATTTAACGCAACAAGCAGACCGGCAGATGGCAGTTCTACTCTTTCTCTGTTCCCCTACCCAATTCGATAGTTTTTCACCTGTGCAGGCTAAATTTTGGTATCGAAAAAAAAATCCGCCATCCCCTTGGCAACCTCACCTCCCCCCCCCCCATGTTGGTTTTGAGTGATAAACTCCTGTAAAACGAGGAACCTTTTTTTTTTTGCCCTTATTCGTCTTCTCGCACTCGTGTGGAGAAACTAAACACCTACTAGTCGCTTAATGTTGTATGCCTGGTTCGAATAGCATTTTAGCTCCCGCCAGAAAGGTATAAAACACATGGGGTTCTCACAATAGGCCACTCTACTCAGTGTTTATAAACAATTTCTGGTGGGAAGTATGCAATTACAGTCAACGGCGAGAGTACCTGCACCAGTTGTTGCCATTTACGCTAAAAAACTAGTGAAATAACGTAATTGGTGAAAACAGCTGAATCTTTGCATGTAAAAATGCGAACGTCGAAATGGCAGCTGCAGACCCTGAACGGATCGTAAAATAACAGTCAAAAGATGCCACACGTACAAAAAAAAAATATACGAATTCGGGGCCATAGCTTGCAGAGGCATCTAATAGTGTTTACCTTTCCCAACTAATAATTTTTACGATACCATAAACCTAACTGATACGCTTGATTAACGTTAACCTCGGGAGGAACATGAAGGGGGGGTGCGCTGATTGAGTGAGCGAAGCGAACAAAAATCGGTGTAGTGTTACCCAGTGTGCTCAAAACTGGGATTGAACAAGTTAAGAATGTGAAGTATGGACACACAATAAACCAAACCGTGTTAATTTGGATGACGTAATTGCGAACTGGGCAAAGACAAATGTGAAAATTATGAAAGAAAATTTATAGACGTAAAATTCCTCCAGACAAAAAAAAGCAGAGGTGACGATTAGGCTGTCCGATCCTTTGTACATTCACAGTTCTATGAAAGTTGTTATATTCACCCAAAACCAAAACTGGTATAAGAGCAGCCGAAAGGGGTCGTCTTTTAAAAGAAGTGGTATCATTCAACCAGGAAAGGCCGTCAAGGTTAATCTTATTAGTCTAGGTAATCGCACCGAATAATACTTTGGACATTAAATGAAAACTTGAATATTGATATCGCTAGTAGCAATGTTCTAGTTTTCATTTAACTTTCGAACTAATAGGTGTGATTAACTTGATTGATAGAATTACCTTGGTGGTCTTTCCCTGGTTGAATGGTATCACTACTTTCAAAGGCCGGCCCTTTTCAGAATCTTGGCAGTTTCTCTTGTACCAGTTTTAGCTTTGGGTGGATTGTTACTTTCCCAATATAATTTTAATTTTTAATTTTTACTCCTCCCTTACCCAACCGATAATTTGTATGCCCCAGTCCCGCCCGTTCCCCAACTAATAATTTGTATGCCCCATTCCCTAACTAATAATTTGTATGCCCCATTCCCTAACTAATAATTTGTATGCCCCATTCCCTAACTAATAATTTGTATGCCCTATTCCCCAACTAATAATTTGTATGCCCCATTCCCTAACTAATAATTTGTATGCCCCATTCCCTAACTAATAATTTGTATGCCCCATTCCCCAAACAATTATTACGTTCCCTGCACGGCATACAAATTTTTAGTCCGGCACAAAATTTTTTTTTTTTATAAGTGTCCCCCCCCCCCCTACTGTCCCCCCTACTCAACTACAAATTTTTACACGTTCTTCACCCAACTTATAATTTAAATGTTCCTCGTGCACAACTTATAATTTTTACGTCCCAGTTACAAAACTGATATTTATTACGCCCCGAAAAACATAATTTTTACGCCTTTCTCCCATACTCTCCCCTCCCGGCAACAAAGCTCACCACGCACACAACATGCTCTTGGCAGCGTGTAAGAAGGGCGACCGCTTTCTTCTCACTTTCTCCTGTGTCTGATTGGTACGGGAGCAGGTCTGGAGGGGGCTTTGTGGTAGAACGCCAAAGAAATATCTAGATAAAAACAATCCCTTGAAAAAATCCCACAAAATAAATCCCATAAAGAAAAATTAGCGGGAAAAAGTATTTGCATTAATAGTCCTGCATAAAATAGTCCCTGGGGAAAAAAAAAACCTCGGAAAAGTTAGCCAAGGTTATAAAAATTCCGAGGATTTAATCTACTAACTCTACCCACTTACGAGATGTGGTTATTTCGTGAGCCAGCAAGAACGTTCTCGCACTTACACTCACTTGTTTCTCGACTTTTCTACGGGGTGATTCAATGTCCAAATGGGAGATCAGGTGTGTGGGGCCTAACTCGCACACAGTTTAAGCTTGGCACCTAGCTTATGGTGAAAAGGGGTCCCGGTCAAAAGGCCGACTCCCAAAGACAACGCCTGCATCAGTTTGTACTTTCCACCCTGATGATGAGGTTGTTTAATCGGAAAAAAACCCAACCACTTCCATGCTCGGCGAAAGCGTCGGTGGAACCTTGAATCCTATCAAATTAATAAACAAAAAAACGGAATGTTAAATGTTAAGAGTAAGGGTCTAAAAGTCAAAACCTACAAGGAACACGGACAAGCTTTGACAGTCAGGGTCTAGGTGTAAAATTTTGTCAGTAAGAGGCTGGTGAGCATTAGACCCTTACTACCCGGTGGTTAGCTTAGTTCTAGTCTATTCGGACAGAACGTGTGTATGAACGGTTGTAGCAGGTTTTCTTTGTTCTTAGAATATCGTTAAGGAACTTTAAGAACACAATTTTCTTGTGAAGTTTCGCACTTTGTCTTTTAATGCTTTAGAATTTTTGATTATCTTTCGTACATTATGGTAGCGGATAACCAATAATGCTCTCTGCTGCGAATATGCTGTCATGTTACTGGCGAAAAAAAAAACTTTCAACCTGAAGCAAAGCAGGAAATGCATCATACTAACACTGGACTTGATTAATGATTTATCAAGCCAATTTTGTAAATCCAAGAACTTTCTTTAAAGCTACCTTTATACTAATTTCACAGATTTTAAAGTAACTGATGACAACCAATAATCCTCATTACTTTGTATGTTCTGTCATGTTACGAAACCGAAAAATAAACTTTTCAACATTAAGCAAAGCAGGGAACGTACGCCATACAACCACTGGATCATCACATGAGTCTTTATAGGAGGATTTACAGTTTTTCGTCAAAATGTATTTACTGCTTTCCTATTCTTAAGGACGAAAGCTGGCCACCGGGTAGTAAGGGTCTAATGCTTACCAGCCTCTTACTGACAAAATTGTACACCTAGACCCTGACTGTCAAAGCTTGTCCGTGTTCATTGTAGGTTTTGACTTTTAGACCATTACTCTTAACATTTACCGTTCCGTTTTTTGTTTATTAATACCTGTTACTTTTAGAATTGTACCTAAACTACAAAACAGTGCAGCTGACGGTAGGCCACTGCCTGCACCGAGAAGAATGCACTATACACCCACTTTAGAGTTTGAGTACAACTTTATTTTTTAATTTTCCTTTCACATGTTTATTTTTTTTATTGAAGGAAATCAAGGACCGCGGTAGCGGTCCTTATGGAAGCCTCAGCTTGAACTTCCGCGTTAAACGTCAAACTTTGAACTCCTATAGTTTCGCCCAAAATTGACATAGACCAACGAAATTCGGTATTTGGGGTCGTGTTATAACTATTTCACCGTATTACAAATTTTAATGACAACAATTGAACCGTTCGGCGTCCACAGCATGGTCATTTCTTGTTGTTGTTGTTCTTCTTCTTGTTGTTCTTGTTGTTGTTGGGACTCTTTGCTCTGACCTGGAGATCGAACCACTGAACCGATTTTCAAGTTCTATAGCTTAAAACGTAGGTATGGACAAGGCCTAGGGCCTTTCGCAGGCTATTTTAATACAACTACAATATTCTTGACACGGAAAGCCAAATGGGCTAAAACGTTTGCTCTCACCTAGAGACCGAACCAATGAACCAATTATCAATTTATATAGCTTAAAATGTAGGTATTAACACCGACCAGGGCCATTTGAACCCAATTTTGATGTGACTACAGTATTCTAGTCGGCAGAGTAATTATTATTGCAGAGCACTGGGCAAAAATCATTAATGTACTCTTTGCCCTTACTTGGAGGTCGAACCACTGAACCAAATTTAGAGTTCTATAGCTTAAAACGTAGGTATGGACAAGGCCTAGACTCTTGCGCATGCTATTTAATGTGACTACAATATTCTTGACACGGAAAGCCAAATTGGCTAGAAATTTTGCTTTTACCAAGAGATCGAACCAATGAACCGATTTTCAATTTGTATAGCTTAAAATGTAGGTATTAACACCGACCAGGGCCTTTTGAACCCGATTTTGATGTGACTGCAGTATTCTAGTCGGCAGAGCAATTATTATTGCAGAGCACTGGGCAGAAATCATTAATGTACTCTTGTCCCTCGCTTGGAAGGTGAACCACTGAACCGATTTAAGAGTTCTATAGCTTAAAACGTAGGTATGGACAAGGCCTAGGGTCTTTCGCATGCTATTTTAATGTACCTACAATATTCTTGACACGAAAAGCCAAATGGGCTAGAAATTTTCCCTTAACCTAGAGATCGAACCAATGAACCGATTTTCAAATTCTATAGCTTAAAACGTAGGTACGGACAAGGCCTAGGGCCTTTCGCAGGCTATTTTAACGTAACTACAATATTCTTGACACGGAAAGCCAAATGAGCTAAAATTTTTGCTCTCACCTAGAGACCGAACCAATGAACCGATTTTCAATTTGTATAGCTTAAAATGTAGGTATTAACACCGACCAGGGCCTTATGAACCCGATTTTGATGTGACTGTAGTATTCTAGTCGGCAGAGCAATTATTATTGCAGAGCATTGGGCAGAAATCATTAATGTACTCTTTGCCCTTACTTGGAGGTCGAACCACTGAACCGATTTTAGAGTTCTATAGCTTAAAACGTAGGTATGGATAAAGCCTAGGGTCTTTCGCATGCTATTTTAATGTAACTACAATATTCTTGACACGGAAAGCCAAATGGGCTAGAAATTTTGCCCTTACCTAGAGATTCACCCAATGAACCGATTTTCTATTTGTATAGCTTAAAATACAGGTATTAACACCGACCAGGGCCTTTTGAACACGATTTTCATGCGACTGCAGTATTCTGGTCAGTAGAACAATTATTATTGTAGAGCACTGGGCAGAAATAATTAAGTGGAGTAACACATTTTTGCAGAAATTTTGCAGAAAACATAAATTTGGTGCAGAAGTCTTTCTTAACAGTAAAAATCGAACCATCCATGGACCCCTATGAAATACCCCAAAGTGCCTTCAGTGCCCCCCCCCGTGATGCTTCCCAGGGGTTTGGGCAACAAATTCTTACAGATCAAGCTAAAATTATGAAATTGGGTGTAAAAGTCATTCTTAGCAGCATAAAACGAATCAGCCATGTCTCTTATAACAGTTATTTTAAGGTGATTACAATGTTCTTGTCTGTGTTGTTCTTGCTGAAACAAGAAAAAAATACGGGATATTAGTATTAAAACACGCTTAAGCGTATAAAATATGGATGTAAGCCTTAAAAAACTTAGCTTTAAAGGAACAGATATTGGAAAAAGACATGTAAGCCATCAGCGTCGCACTAATACGTGTAAAAGAAGCTCCAGCTTGTTTTTTGGGTCGCTGGAGAGTCTTCCAATATCTGTTCCTTTAAAGCTTTAAGTTTTTTAAGGCTTACATCCATATTTTATACGCTTAAGCGTTTTTTAATACTAATCAGGCTATAACTCACTCATTACAAGATGGCGTGGATTGCAGATTAATAATGACAATGGCACATTCATTGTTTCAACTGTCAATATCGTCTTTATTCTAAATTTTGTTCTACACTGGACGAAAAATTGGACGATACTAAGCATCATTTAAAAATGGCCATCAAATTTCAAGATGGTGACCATTAGAGATTACTAGTTACGATGGCACGTTCACTGTTTGACGCGGTATCAACTGTATCGTCTCCGTCCTAAATTTGAACGAAATGGGACAATACGCATAATTTCAAAATGGATCCCCAATTTCAAGACGATGGCCATTAGATATTACTACTGACGATGGCATATTCACTGTTTCACTTGGTATCAACTATTTCGTCTCTGTTCTAAATTTGAAGGAAATCTAACGACAATAAGCATAATTATTTCAAAATGGCCCTGATTTCAAGATGGCGGCCATTACAGTGTAAATGCGACTATGGTGCATTCATTGTTTCATTTGATATCAACTAACAGCTACTTCGTCATGTGCAAAATCCAAAAGAAATCGGAATTTCCCAGTGGCAGTTATTATTCATCTGGATATTGCAGGATCCATCTACACCTAACAGTGAGGTTATTATGCACGCTACGGTGTAGGGTCCGAATCTGCACTGAATGTGAGGCGTCTTTCCTGCTCGGAACAATTATTTGGAAAAAAAATAGTAGTGAGCAACCCTACCCCC